>JAOXJP010083772.1:0-14902 GCA_025762735.1 Platanus orientalis | reverse complement strand
CAACTACCCCCTGTCTCATGACTCAAACCCCAAAATAACCTCAAACTACAAATAATAACAAAAATACCCCTAAACACCTACTAAAGACAAAAATAAGAGACATAAAGCAACATAAAAATAAAATAACTACTCTACTGAAGCCACATCATAAGCACATCTCCCTTACGCCTCCTCTGGTAGACCTAGAACTCACGCCTGGACCCGATGTCCTCATAGAGTGTATTGCCTATCCCATACATATAGCACATATTTAACAATGAAAAATACATGAGAATATGAGAGGGATATTTACAAGTATTCCCTTATACAATACTAGACATATGTGCATTTACATGAGATCCCATATACCCAAATACCTACACACTTCACCATGTCACCCTCAAGTTAGTATATAGATATCATGCACACCAAACTTGCCAACAATTTTACTAAAACTAGGACTATATAGATCTTTTGTGAACACATCAGCCAACTAATCTTCAAACTTTACAAAGGGAATACATATCTATCCATTTTGTAATTTTTCCTTAATGAAATGTTTGTCCCCCTCGATTTGTTTGGTCCTATCATGATAAACAGGGTCATGAACAATACTAATGGCGGCTTTGTTATCACAATACAACCACATATGACCTTGGGAGTTGAATCCCAACTCTCTTGGTAAGCCACATATCCAACATCTCATAATTCCCATGAGTCGTAGTTCTAAATTTAGTTTTAGTACTTGATCGTACTACAATGGGTTGCTTCTTGTTGCTCCAAGTAACCAAGCTACCACCAACAAAATTGAAGTAGCCTAAAATAGACCTCCTATCATCCACAAAACCAACCCAATCAACATATATAAAGACTTCAACTTTCAAATCCTTTTGACTGCCATACAAGAGCCCTTACCTGGACTTTTCTTCAAATATTGCAAAATATGGTATGTTACATCAAGATGTGAGGTCGTGGAGGCATGCATGAACTAGCTAATAACCTCAATAACATAAGAAATGTCAGGTCTAGTCAAGGTCAAGTAAATAAGCTTACCTATCAATCTCTAATAACAACCAATATTAATAAGCCCATGGCCCTCATCTACTTGCAAGCTAATGCAGGGACATTTTCATTCCAGACTCAAGTAGAGCAACCTGTGGGAGACAGGGGGCACACTCGGGGTGGGGTAACCTGTGGGAGACAAGCAACTCATGTAAAACGGGACCCATAAGAGGTGGGACCCACGAAAGAGGGTTCGACCGAGGGTCTGGCCTATCATAGGCTATAAGATAAAGGGATTGATTTGCTTCTCTCTATTAGTTCAAGATTTTAGAGGAAGTGGTTAGTCGTCCTGCATCAAAGTGGTATCAGTGAAAAAGGTCTCGTGTTCGAAACTCCTCACCGGGGGTGATTAATAGAGAGACATTTTTATACCGAGCTCGAGTGGGACATCCTATAGGAGACAGGAACACACTAGGGGTGGGGCAACCTGTGAGAAATGAGCGACTCATGTGAGGTGGGAATCATGAGAGGTGGGGCCTACGAAGGAGGATTTGACCGAGGGTCTGGCCTAGCCTAGACTATAAGATAAAGGGATTGATTCACCTCCCTCTATTAGTTTGAGCTTTTAAAGCAAGTGGTTAATCGTCCAACATCACAAGCGGTGGTTAAACTCAATGGGAGTCTCACAAAGTTTACATCCTAATGTCCTATAGTTGGTGTAGTACAGGCTGTAGAACTCATCTAAGACATTTTATCAAACATTTGGCAGGCCAAAATTACCCAACAGAAAATTTACTTGAGATACACCCATTGATTTCTTCTAGTTCAATCCCTTCGATCCTTTTTTTTTTTACTTGACTGATGCTATGCATCCCATCATAAGTTTCTACCCATTTAAGAAGAGGTATACATGCAATTGTAAAGAGAACAAACTTCCCAATCTGAACGACTGGTTTTAAGAGGGAATTTTATTTTTTTTAGCAAGTCAAAACACCCAGGAAAAATGTCCTAAGTTAACCGTAGGGTATAGAACATACATCCCCTTATAAAACACAAAATCCAAGCATAGAAACTTGCTGGAAATTTCTGGACAGCAGAGTGTTATTATCATGGAATAGGTTTTAGTTAATATTTTGGGATCTTTAGCTATTAGATTGATGAAGATGGTAGGGGAGGGTGTTTAGGTGGTGAAGGATTGTAATAGGGGATGAAAGAAAGTGTATGATTGATGTATGGATAGGTGTAGAGGTGATGGAATGCAAGTTTAATGAAGTTAAGGTTCAGGAATGGATTTCAGCAAAGGGGAAAATCAAAAACCAGAGAAATATAGAAAAAAGAAGAAATAAAGAGGGGGAAGAAGAAGATAATAAATAACTTAGCTCAAGGAAGAAAATCTAAACTTCCCTCCTAAGCAATCCCACTTAGGTCTAAGATTGAGGATCTTAAAGACAATTCAAGCACCAAAATGTGAGAGTTGAAAAAGTGAACAGAAAATATGTTTTTCCTTCATTAAATTTCAAAAAAAGACATGAGGAGCTCTTATATAAGAAAAACCCCTAGGTTTGAAACCCTTATTACATCTTAACCATTGAAATAAAAGTAATCTAAAGGTCCAAAACAACTAGTTGATCGTCCAGCCTAGTAAAGCCTAAAAAAACCCTTTAAAAGTGACTTCCCCTTATGCCCAAAAACAAAAATAAAAAATCTTAACATGTCCCAAAAAGCCCAATAATATATAAGACCTATTATGGACCCAAATTGAGCCTAACAAATGACACAAACCCAAGTCCACATAACATGTAACATAACCTAATAAACAAAGACCCATAATATCCCCCAAGGACCCACCCAAAACATGTGGGACCCACACACCTACTCGAACCAAATGGGCAACACAATAGGCCGCCTCCTGCGATAGTGAAGCCTATAAGGCTGTATAAGACTGATGTCCTCATTAATAGTCCTCTGGGAGATCTAGCACATACAAGCATTGGGATAAACATCATTGGACCTAGCAACCTCAATCCTAGGAAAGTATCTAAGAAGCCTTAAATCCTTGATCTCAAACTACTCATCAAGAAAACATTTCAAATTGTTGAGCTCACACTAATCATCACCTATAATCATAATATCATCTACATTGACAATGAGGATTGACACATTCCCTTTCTACTGCTTTATAAAGACAGAGGGTGGCTCTGCTTGACATTGTTTATACCCATTCATAAGCATGGCACCATGAAACTTTCAAACCATGCTTTAGGAGACTGTTAGAGACCGTAGAGAGCTTTTTCGAGACGGTACACCTTCCCTTTACCTGTAGAATACTAAAAACCAAGAGGCAAACTTATATAAACTTCTTAATGATCTCCATATAGAAATGTATTTTTTATATTAAGTTGTAAAAATGACCAACCTTGATTGGTAGCAATAGAGATTTTTGCCACAAGGGCAAAGGCCTCCTGATAATCAACCTCAAATGTATGTGTATAGCTCTTTGTCCATCAATCGAGCCTTATACCACTCCATTGTACCATTAGGTTGCAATTTTACAGAAAACACCAATTTGCAACTGAGGGACTCTTTCCCTCGTGAGAGATCTACAACATCTAATGTTTGTTCTTCTCTATGGCATACATTTCTTCCTCCATTGTTTTTCTCCACTGAGGTTGAAATAGAGCTTGAGATACACTACAAAGAATAGAAATAGAGGACAAGGAGGTGGATAAGGCCCTAAACTCAGGAGAAATAAGTCATAACAAACAGGATTAGCAATAAGATGCTGAGTATAAAAATGAATAGCAACAGGAATGTGGGAATCATCATGAAGCATAAGGGGAACAATACCTAGAGTCAAGGTGACTAGTTTGAAAGGCACATGAGATTCAGGGACTTGTGCACTTCTTTTTTTACACCGAATAAACATGTGAGTGAAATCTTTCACCCAAGCTTTCTCTTGGGTGGTTGTCATAGGTTCATTTTCCTTTGGAACATTTTTTTTATGAGAAAAAACTTTATTAAAGAAGAGAGGGATGAGCAATCCCCGAGAAAACAACAAGGGGAAGAAAAAACTCCTTAAACCAAGAAAACTAGGGAGTCGAAACTCAAAAAAGAAAAAAGAAAACCATAAGCACCACTCCCATCACAAGGGCTAACACCCTATAATTACATTTCAATCTCTATCTAGATCCCTAGCATTCATCCGCCCACAATCCTTACATTGGGGGGCCCAAGACAAAATCTTCTCTTTGGTCCTTTTGTACACTTGATAAGAGGGCTCTATTTGCCCTTTGAAAACCTTGTTGTTCCTCTGAACCAAATAGACCAACACACTGCCAGTGGCACTAACCTCCATATCCTCTTCCCTCTAGCAATAAAAGTCTTGCCCCTCCAGGAGAAAAGAAGAGTGTTATAGTCTGGTGGCGTTACCCAAGACATCTAAAAGTCCCTAAGGATCCCGAACCATACCTCCTAGGAGAAGAGGCTATGTAATAAAATGTGTGTAACTGACTCCCTGTCCATCTTGCATAAGCTGCAAACATTGGTGAGAATGAATCCCTTTCTTTCTAAGCATGTCAATAGTCGAAATTTTTTCCAAGGAGGTTGTCCACATGGAGACTTGGAATTATGGGGGATTGGTGCATACCAAATGTCTCTCCAAAGCACTTGAAGGGGAGGGGGGATCTATCGAAGTGATCCACATAGGATTTCATACTAAATTGTTCATTGGGGCTTACAGCCCACACCTTCCTATCCTGTTGGTTTGGCACCAATCGCATGGGATCGAGTATCTTAAGCAAAGCCACTATGTTCCCAACTTCCCAGTCAAAAGCTGACCTCCTAAGGATAGGGTTCCACATTTTTGCACCTTAGACTATCTCTCCATAATTTGAAACCAAAGCATCCAGATCCACTACTAGCAAATACACCATACCATGAGTCCACCCAGAATCTTGTTCTTTAGAACATCTACTTATTCCATCTCCCCCTGCTTACGACATCTATCAAAAATCAAAAACATACGAAGGAACGGGTAAAGGAAAAGCCAACTCATATTCTTCTTCATTTCAACTCCCCCCGTGAAGATGAGGTTGGCTTGGGGAAAAGAATAGATTGTCTCATAAAAGATAACATCCATTGAAACAATAAGTTTTTAATAGAGGGATGATAACATTTGTATCCCTTCTGATTCAGAGCATACCCAAGGAATCCGCACTTAAAAGCCTTTGGATCCAATTTTGAGTGATCAAATTTAGCAATATAAACATATCAAATGCAAACAAAGACTTTGGGGGGAAAGAGAAGAACACGAGAGGAGCTTAAGGAGACGTTTAAAACCCAGAATGCAGGAAGGCATATAGTTCATCAAATAAGTAGCAGTATAGAGCATGGTTTAAAAACTCAGATCGGTGACCCAGATCATTCCAAAACCGATTTGGGATCGGATCAGATTGATCAATCCAACCTTGGATCAGATGACACAACTGTGGATTGTTCGGTTTGACATTGATCCAAGGTCAAAAAAATATGGAAAAAAAATCCTATAAATTCTTATAACATTTTCGATAAAAAGTTTGAAGAAAATGCATAATTTTAGGTTTGTTAGGTGTATCATACATGAATAAACACTGTTACGAGCATGTATAGAGATCAAGATTGTACATTTCATACGAAAACATCCAATATAATTACTTCTAGTGCATAAAAACCAAACTATATACAATAACATACAAATAATGATGAATATAATTGTAGGCATGCTAAGTGCACAGACATGTATGAACAAGGTTTTGAGGCTCGTATAAGTTCAAGATTGTAGTTTTCTTAATCAAACATCCAATATGATTACATCTAATGCATAAAAATTAAACTATATACAATATCATATAAATAAAAATAAAAATAGTAAAATAATACATGATTCGTTGTTCTAACTGATTGATTGGTGAAGTTTGATCTAGCCTTGTTTGGATCCCTTCTATTACGATGGTGGCAAGGGGTGTAGGGGTTCCACACCCCCCCCAATTATCAATGTCGGGGGATTCCAAGGTCAGATTCAAGGGTTGTGAGTGTTTCATTTTAGGGTTTACCTTTTATATGAGGATCTTTTATGATTCTTTAAAGGAGGTTTTTCGAGATATGATCTTTATGGGACTCTTTGTACCCATTTTTCAATAAAAAAAAAAATTCATAAAAAAATTAAGGCAATGTGTGGATCATCCGATCTGGAACAATCTGGGACAATCGATTCCTGGATCAGACGATCCCATGCAACTCGCAATCCAACCCCTAGGATCGGACTGGTCTTGAGCATAGTTATTAAACCCAGACTGGACATTGACCCGACTAAGAGGCTGGGTCATCAGGTCATTGGTTCAACCAGTGGGTCAGGGTTTAATATATAATAAAATAAATTTAAAAAATTATATTACAATTTTATATCACATATTCTTTAAAATATAATGTAAATAGACAAAAATGCATGTATAAATATATATGATAAAAATGAAATCCTGTTTAACTTATTATTTTTTGGTGATAGAGACAAAACAAAAGATGATTAGTAGTCTAGTGGTTAGGGCAATAGACTTTAGTTCTAGCAACCAAAGTTCAAATCTTCATAAAACTTATTTTTCATCCTTTAATAATTTGGAAAACCGGGTTTAAAATATGGTACAACCGGCCGGGTTGGACGGTTCAACAAAAAGCATGTCGGGTTTATATGGTTTCACTGGGTTTATAACAAAAACAATTCAAATTGAAACCCGGACCAGTTGGGGTGTCGGGTCACTGGTTTCTGGTCCAACCAGCCGGTGTGGTCCGGGTTTAATAACAATGGTCCTGAGTCGGATCATATCACCCTATCCAAGATCGCCCAAGTTTTAAAACCATGGTTTGGAGGGCATCAGCTCATAAGACTTAACCTGCATATGAAAGGAAAAGGCATGAGTAATCTCAAGAAAATAACGGTTCTTGGGTTCAGCGACTCCAATTTGCTCAGGAATACCAAGACAAATAGTTTGATGAAAAATGTCATGTTGAGAGAGGTAAGATGAGAAGGCATGAGGCAAATATTCTCCACCATTATCTGAATGAAGAATTTTGAGTTTTGTATCTACTGAGTTCGACCAATTTGTGAAACAACTGAAAGGACTAGAAAACCTCATTCTTGATTCCAACAAGTAAATCCAAGTAGCCCTGGAGTAATCATCAATAAAAATCACAAAGTAGCGCAAGCCAAAGAAGGTGATTGGGACAAGACTCCACACATCAAAGTAAACAAGCACAAATTGGGTAGTATTATGACTCACACTAGGAAAATAAGAACAACAACAATGCCTAGCCAGCTCATAGGTTTTCACAATGGAAATCTAAAACAAAAGAGCAAAGTTCCATAATAATGTTTTCAACATTGGAAAGGGAATGTGACCAAGACGAAAATGCCATCAAAGAAGTAGATCACATTGGGAAGAGGTTGACTGCTAAACTGGAAGTGCCAGTAAAGTTATTTGTTAAATTGTAGAGGCAATTGATGAGCATCCATCCATAAGGTATAATCCTTGATCCTCATGGTTTATATCAATCGTCCCTGTCTTCAAGTCCTTAAAGACACAATATGAAGGAAAAAATGTAACACTACAATTCAAAGCTTTGGTAGTATGACTAACAAAAACAAGGTTCAATTTAAAACTAAGAAAATGAAAAACAGATGATAAAGACAAGCAAGAAGAAAGAAAATACAACCAGTCTCAACGACAGAAGACAAATAGCTATTTGCAATACATTCCTTATCTTTTTAAGAACAAACACAATATGAAGAAAATAGAGTAGATATACTAGTTATATAATGAGAGGCCCCTAAATCTATAATCCAAGGATGATTGGACAGAGACTAGGAGATAAACATAAGGGCCTAAACATGCAGAGGAGACACCACCATGCTGAAACCGTGCCACAAGTCTTTATAGTGAGGCTTTTTTAAAGAGAAATCTGAAAAACCAACAATTCCAACCTAAACACACAGCAAGGGAGAAAACCACAATGCCCAATGAAACAACAGCTTGTAGTCACAACTTGGGGAACATAATGATAAATACAGCCACTACCAAGCACCAACATCACAACAGGCTTCACTACAAACCACACTCAAATCAGCAAGCACACTTCGACAAGCCCCAATTACATCAAGGCATGCACAATCCACTGGCGTTGTAACAATGCTTTCACAACCAACAAGGCAACAACAAACAACAACCAACCCAAGCAAGCCTAAAAGAAAACACGAAGAAGACAAATACAGAAACCCCTGAGCACAACTTATCACCACGCAGCCCAAATCAACAACACAAGATAAGTGCATGAAACCAACACTAGATTGGGTGCCGCAATCCACTAAAGGCTCACACAACAGGTAAACTAGGCCTTGAGAGTAGTAACAAGCCTAGGCTGAAAGGTACCAGATACTGCAGTTCAAGTTCAAATAGAGAAAAAAGCCCCAAAGATGGCCTAACAACAAAAAATTCTCAGAAAAGTGCTTGCCGTGAGCTCCGTTCCGGATAGAAATGAGTGAAACTGGTTTCAAGGATTAGAAATGTTGAAGGTGACTAAAACAAAATAGAAATCACAGCCAACAACCTATGATTTGTATAGACCAAGGAGAAAAAATGGAAAAGGCTTGACATTGACATAACTTCCTAAATACTAATTGGAATCAATTGAGATCTGTCCCATTAGATTCATAATCAAAATAAATAAATAAAAGATCATATAACACCCAATTCCAATGATCAAAAACCTCTAACGTAGAGCAAATCAAGAAATTTCTCGAAAGCTGGGAAAAAAAACTCCATAAATCATTAAAAAAATCATAGAAAATCAAATACAGCTCCAAATGGTTTCAGATCTTCAATAAAACATCCCAGGGGGACAAAATGATGTAAGATCCGAAGCTTTTGAACTTAAGTGCTGACATCACTATACAGATCGCTGATGTTAGCATACGGTCTATGGACGTCAGCAGGACTATTGGGTAGGTCTTGGCTGGCTCAAAAACTGTGGATCTTCAACCTGGCTCTAATACCAAGTGGAAAGCTGTAGTATGTGAGAAGAAGTGAGCAATGGAGGAGGAAGATGAAAGGGAGGAAGAGAGGAAAGAGAAGAAGTATTGGGAAGAAATCATATTGAGAGTGTATTGCCTCTCCCATACGTATATCATATATTCAACAATGAAAAATACATGAGAACATGAGAGGGTTATTTACAAGTTACCCTCATACAATACTAGACATAAATACATTTACATGAGATCCCATATATCTAAATACCTACACACTTCAATATTATGAGCTTCCATCTTACACAATTCTCTCACCTCCTCTTCATTCTCTGCAGCTTCTTTTTCTTTCTTTTTGTAGCCATTACAAGTTAACATAACAATCCTTATAATCCAGTATAGAATTTGACCAAAAATCAAATTATCTATTGCAAGATTTGGAGTGACAAAACAAAGAAATCAATATTTAGTGTGCTGGAAGAAAGAACCATGAAATGAAGGTTTTTTAGGCATTTCCCTTGTACACATAAGTAATATGAGTAATCTTATGAAATGAAGATTTTGCAGAGGTCTACAATCATGGATGCTAAGTCTCACCATCCTATTTCAATAAAGTGGTTGTTACACCTGTATGCGATCTTGGCTGTAGACCCACTTATATTATACCTCATAATAAGGGTATTATGTAAACCATTGCCATCAATGCCACCATCCCCGACAGTCTTCTGACAAGGGAGACCACTGTAATGTTAAAACTCCCGTGGAAGTTATTACACTCATTATTATGTAAATAATGGCAGGAAGTTATTCTCTCCTACCAATTGAACCAATTCACAGCATAGCTACTACATAAGAAATAGTAAAGCTTACAAAAAATATTTATGAGTTCCTGTTGTGCCAAAATAATAGGGCAATCAGGTTGCTATATGGAAGTACACGATTATGGTAATATATGACAGATGTTGCAAACATCTTCCATGATTTCCTAAAAAAATGGGAGGAAATAAATAAGGAAAAAACTAGAACATTGCGAGAATACAACCAGTAATTTCAGGGTAAGCACATACAACAACTGCCTTGTCCCAGCTACTTGGGGTCGGTTACACGAATCATGTTCTTCCATTCTACTCTAAGGCCATATCTTGCCATTAAATCACAAGCCATGCCTCTCCTCACTACTTCAACCAAAGTCAATTTCGGCCACCTTTTTTTTCCTTTTAGCGCCATCAACTTGCATCGTCTCACTCCTTGGCACAATCATTGGTCTTTGTCGCACATGACCAAACCATCTTAGTGGACTTTCCCTCATTTTCTCACCTATTCATGTTGCATCTTAGCACTTGCAAATGGATTCATTTATCCTTTCTAGTCTTGTCACCCATCCATCTTAGCATCCTCATCTCAGCCACACTCATTCCATGTATATGATGTTTGTTGGCTGCCCAACATTACGCTCCATAAAGCATTGTTGATCTTATAGCTGTCTTAAAAAATTGTCCCTTTAATTGTAGCGGAATTAGTTTATCATACAACACTACATAAGCATCTCTCCATCTAAACCAAATTAACAAAAATGGTTATTCTAGGGTATCTCTTGGTTATCAGTCTTAACTACTCTCTCATTTTTACTCTTGTTTTTAATAAACTTGCATTCCATATATTCTGTTTTACTCCAGCTTATCTTAATGTTCCAAAACCCAAACAGATGTAATGTGTTTTGCTTGTTTCTCACGTTACAATAAAAGGAATTATAACAAATGCAAGCCTAACAGTAAAGAATTTGAGCATGTCAAAGACTAAACTAAATCACAGAAGAAGGAAATGAACAAGCAATGTAGAACGATCACTCTGCAATCTGCACATTTGGTGCGGGAACTAGACCTATAGCCCAATGTGGTCCACTGAATGGATCACTTATGCTATATTGATATTGCCCACTTTATGGATCTTTCAGTCTGGTTAGAAAGCAAAATTGTAGTCGTAATCTGCTTGAAAATATCCCTTATGTGCAGGAAATGGTCTGGGAAAGGTGTTATATTTCTCCCAGTATTACACATCTTTTGTATTCAGATTAAATGGTGAAATAGGAGAAATCAAGCTTAAATTTATAATTACAAATAAAATTACACTTTAGTCATGCACTTACTTAAAAAAAAATTCAATCCTATTTTCTGACCATTGGCATCTTATATACAGGGAACTGCTATTTACACCACAAATTTTTGAACTCACCTCACTTAAAAAAAAATTTATTGTTTTCCCTTTTATACCCCTTCCCCAACTCCTTCCCTTACCTAAAATACCCCTCCCGTCCTTCTATCAAACCCCACCCCTTCCTAACGCTGGTGACAGTGGCGGCACCCCACCCCTATCTCTCCAACGACAGCGGTCTCCTGGAGGTAAGAATTTTTAATTTTTTTATTATTTTTTTCTTAACGTGTTTGGCAGCTGTTACCAAGCAAGGTAACCCCTGCTCGGCCAGCCCAGCCGAGCAAGGCATTCCTCTAGCCTGCTTAGCTGGGTTGTCCGAGCGGGGTAGGCCCTGCTCAGCTTGGCTGACCGAGCAGGGTTACCTTGCTCGGTACCAACAGTCCGAGGCAAAAAAAAAAATGGAAGGAGGGAGGGAGAAAGAGGAGAGAGGAGGGGAGAGAGAGAGAGGAGGGAGGGGGAGAGAGAGAGAGGAGGGAGGGGGTGCGGGAGAGAGGGGGAATGCGGGAGAGGGAGGGAGAGAGAACGAGGAAGAGGGAGAAAGAGAGGAGTGCGGGAGAGAAAGGGAAGGGAGAGAGAGGAGGGGTTGCTGCAACAGCCGGAGGAGGCGTTGCAGCAGCCGGAGTAGTTGCCGGAGGTGTGGAAAGGAGGGATGTTTTAGGTAGAAGAGGGACGAGGGCAAGGGTATAAAATAAAATAAAAAATTGAGGTGAGTTCAGAATTTTTTGAGGTGCGACTAGCAGTTCCCTATCTTCATCAACTATAATACTTATAATACTATTTGAGCCTAATTCGACAACATTTTTGACTCCACATAATTTAAACGAAAGCTACGAACCAATAACTATCTATTTTTCGTAAGTTAAACGATCCGTTATAAAGAAGGCACCAAGTTACAAGCGAGAAATTGAAGCTTGAGCATACGAAGAAGCAATGAAAAAGGGAGGGAGGAAATTAGGACTCACAGAGTGGGAAGCGGTGATGCGAGGAAAGATAGCAGTAACGACCATCCCGTGAACGAGTCAATCCTCGAATTCAGCTCTGTTCGAGCACATTACAAATCGAAATGCGGGGGATTTGAATCGTGGCTTAGCCTCGAGTCACTAGAGAACGTCTATATCAGAGGATTTCCTTCAAAACATCTCCGAGTTTCCGGACGCGAGATGAAGTGGACGAAGAGAAAGGAATGCCTGAGAAGGAGAAAATGGAGTTCGGAAGCAAGCGAGAGATGCATCTTCGGCGGAGGTTCTCCTTCAAAGAAGTGTTGTTTCTCACGCTCGAAAGAAGCTATCGACCACTGCAACTTTTGTTTTTGGTTTAAAAGTTTACAACTGCTAGTCGCACCTCAACATTTTCTGATCCCACCTCATTTTTTTTTTTCTTTTATACCCTTTTCGTCATCCTCTCCTACCAAAAACACCCCTCCCTCCCACACCTCCTCCAACTACTCTGGCATCTCCTCTCTCTCCTCCTTCCCTCTCCCGCACTCCCCCTCTCTCTCCTTCTCCTTCTTCCTCTTTCTCCCTCCTCCCCTCTCTCTCTCTCCCTCTCCTGCACTCCCCCCTTTCTCTCTTTCTCCCTCTTCCTCTCTCTCTCTCCCCTCCTCCTCTCCCTCCCTCCCTCTCCCGCACTCCCCCCCCTCTCTCTCTCTCCCTCTTCCTCTCTCTCTCCTCCTCTCCCACCCCCAACCTCTCTTCCTATTTCTTTTTTTTTTCCCTATTCAGACTTAGCTACCGAGCAAAGCAACCCCCGTTTGGCCAGCCTAGCCGAGCAGGGCCTACTCCACTCTTCTAACCCAACTTTGGTTGGGCTAGCCGAGCAAGGCAGGTCCTGCTCGACTGGGCTAACTGAGCAGGTATTGCCTTGCTCGATAACAACAATCAAACATCTAAAAAAATTCAAAAATTACCGACCTCCAGGTTGCCACTGAGGGACCACCGTCGCCGACATAAAAAATGGGTGAGGTTTGAGAATAAGGGAAAAGTATTTTAAGTAAGAGAAAGAGTTGAGAAAGAGGTATAAAAAGAAAAACAATTAAAAAAAATTAAATGAGGTAAGTTCAGAAATTTATGTGGTGTAAATAGCAGTTCCCTAAAAGTTATTCAATTTTATTAGGGAGCGACTATTGCCGATCAAATTTCTAAGATCCTCCCCCCTCATTTTTTTCCTTTTATAACTCCTTTCCTACCTAAAATATCCATCACTCTCCCACAACCCCACCCCTTATTCCTCTTTGGTACCGATGACGCGGCGGCCCCACCTCCCCCTCTCTCTGGACCCGTTTAGCCCCACATGCCCAAATAAGGTCCCTCGGTTCGGACCTGCAAGGCTAAACGAAGGCCTTTTGTTCGGAGGGACCTCGTTCGGGCATGTGGGGCTGAACGGGTCCGAAAAAGAAGAAGAAAAAGAGAGGAAGAGGGAGAGGGAGGAAAAGAGAGAGATGAGGGGGTACGAGAGAGGGAGGGGTGGGTTACTGCCGGTGTTGGTGCTAGAGAGGAAGAAGGGGTGGGGGTATAGGAGAGAAGGAGAGGGAGAGGGGTATTTTAGGTAAGGGGTCTAAATGGAAAAAAAATAAGGGGGGAGGGGGACTTAAAAATTTGATCGATGGCAATAAAAGTTCCCATTTTATTATTATAAGTTGTTTTTATTGCTTAATGAAACAAATTTCCTGTGATGA
Source organism: Platanus orientalis (assembly GCA_025762735.1). NCBI lineage: Eukaryota > Viridiplantae > Streptophyta > Magnoliopsida > Proteales > Platanaceae > Platanus > Platanus orientalis. Next base: position 983 of record JAOXJP010083772.1, on the reverse strand, counting down.
AAAAGTGTACGTGAGCAACTTACATGTGGTGTGCTGAGGTTAAAAGGTTAAAAGTGTCAAAGAAAAATTGCTTAGTTGAAAAAGCTTGGCTTATTATGGGAGTTTTTAAATGCACCCCAAAAATTCCTCTTTACACGCCAGTTTTAAAATTTTTCAAAATTCCAACAAATACCCATGTTTACAATTACCCTTTCTAACTCAAATATCAAAAATAAAATTTCTCTCCACACCCCACTCCCTCAAACCCCCACCTCATTAATCAAACTCTCATCCAACAGGCCCCTTTATTTTTTTTCCAATACCAAACCATTCTCTATTTTTTACACTCATTGTTTGTTTTAAAACATAGTAATCACTTAATGGATCATCAAAAAGTCAAACCAGAACAGGAAAATCACTCCACGGTACGTATTTTTGGTTAAATTTTTTTTTTCATGTTCAATTCGGCCATGTGTGGCTGAACATACCTCTTTTTTTTCAAATGCGCATATTGATCCATTTTTGTGATGTTACAATTGGAGGGTGATGTTTCTACCTAATTCAACAAGGTTTCTGCCGAGACAGTAATGGATTATACCAATGAATTTATCATGCATGAGGTGAAGTTGTTTGATTTATTTATTTATTAGTTGTTGTGTGAAGATTGTACGAGTTATCGTGCTTCGGTTTTTATGTTATTATTTTATGTATATATATTCAAGAGCCAAGCAGCATTATGTAAGTGGGCGGCCGATGTTTGGCGGAGAAATAGTTTCATCATTGTCATTAAGAAGTCAGGTATTGATGGTTCCTTAAGGAAACCAATTACCCTTGCATGAGAGTAGTGGGTAGTACAGAGAGTATATTAAATGTAAAGATGTCATGCAAGAATAAAAAAAACATGTGATATCAGGTGTGGACATCGGTGTTCGGGAGGGGTTCGGATGCCCCCGCCCGCCCGTGGTTTTCGGGTCCACTCTTCGGCACCTGAGGCCGGTGCGTGA
>JAOXJP010083761.1:0-14902 GCA_025762735.1 Platanus orientalis | reverse complement strand
ATCTTAGTTGCCCGAGGGGTGTCACGGGCGACTAGCCTGCACAACCTAAAACCCCCTAGATTTTTTCTCAACAAAAACACTCTACGAGAGATCAACCATAACTTTCTGTAGAAAACTCTAAATTGGGTGTTGTTTGTTGGGTTGAAAACTAGACTTAAAGACCTTTCCAACAAGGTATGGATCACCCACTTATTCAAGTTGATATCCTTTGTGACATGAATGTTTATGCCAGGGCTAAAGCCACCATTCATGGGGCACCGTGTGGTGTCAGGTACTAACAAAAGTGTATGGGCTATCAATACCTGACACCACATGACGCCCCATGAATGGTGGCTCCAAGCCCGGTATAAATATTCACGTCACAGAGGATATCATTGCCTCTAATTCCATCTAGATTGGTGTCAGTGGACCCGAAAAGTGACCTTAATTAAGCAATCAGGATGACTTTAGAACTACATAAGTTCAAGGCCCAATTTGATTCTAGCACTTCAAGCTTGGTCCAACATGTTTCCAAACCACTCTAAGGTCTATATAAAGTATGTTAAATGATAAATATACCATTATGGGGGTAAAATTACCATTTTACCCTTTAAGTAGGATGCAGGGTGTTAAAGTAAGTTTATTATGTGTGGTTTATACAACTGTATGGTTGTATCATCTTTCTATTAGTTGATTGTGTGAATTAAACTAATTAACTTTGCGGCTCATCAATTTTTTGTTTAGCATTTATCTTTAATTTAATTGGCATTTGGTTAGATAGTTAAAGCCCTTGTTCTTTAAGGTAAGAGAGCATAAAAAGGGATGTACCCTCCCCCTTGTGATCACCTGAATTCTTATTATCTAGAGGTTAATTAGACGAGTGGAAGTAACCTTTGGCCTTCACTGTTTGACTTGGCGCTTGGGGTCAAAGGTGAGAAGGAAACTTGTGCCTACGTGGCACTAACACACTTATACATTTGAATTTCTACCAATAGAGGATAAGGTATTAGAAGAGGGTTTGAATTATGAATAGTAAAAATAAAGCTCATAAGGTTTGCGATTGTTGTTTTCTCATGATAGCTCTAAAAAAATTGTGCATCACTTGTTGGCTGCTCTAGCATTTTTTGGGTGGGGAGCCATAGAGAAACAACACACTCTGTTGCTGAACTTTTTGTTGGGGTACCACAAAAAGCACAAAAAACGCTTTCCTTAATGCATCCAATCACCTTCCATTGAATTATTTTAAAATAGATGGGTGTGGACATTGCGGTCCAGGGGGTTCGGATTCCCCCGCCTGCCAGTGGTTTCCATGCCCACTCTTCAGCACGCAATGTCGATGCGTGGAGGTCATTAACCCCTTAGCTTTTCTGGGAGTCTCCACCAACTTGGGGTTTTAACTGACAAAGTTAGATGTTGGTCCATCCTCTTCTAGGGAAGAGGGGGAGGCTAGACCCATAGGTCTAGGAGTTTTAACTCCTAAAACTGGTCTGGATCCTTGAGATTGAGTGTAGGTTGTTTGGTTGCATTTGGGGAAGGTGTTAAGCACCCAAAATACCTGCTTTTTTAGGGTGGCTTCTTTCATTCATACATGTATTAAAATGTGCTAAAGTTCATGCTTGTTAATCTTGGGAGTTGCTATTTTTTGGGTTTTTCTCAGGCTTAATGCCTGAATTTACCTTCAACGCCTAAAATTAATTCAGGGAGAAATTCAAGCATTGGTTCCTGGAAAATCCAGAAATTGCCTTTTAAATCAACTTATTTTAATTTTAGAAGAGCCCCTCATGGATGTGACTTTTAGAGGGATGATGGACCCTCCAAAGTGTTCATTGATTGACCTTTTAGGGTTAGACTTAACCCTGACACAAAAAGGGAGAAAAAATGTTATGCTTTTCTATGTTTTAGGCTTAACGCCTGAATTTTAACTTAATGCATGTTTATTCAACGTCTGAATTTAATTCAATGTGAAATTCAGGCTTTGAAAGCTGATCAAATTAGTATTTTGATGTGATTTTTTAATGTGGTTGGGTGGGTCCTAGTGCTGTGGAACCCTTGGGCTAAGTTAGAGGGTGTTTCTTAGGGTTACATTGTGCAACCCTAGAAGTCATGGCCTTTGTGCATGTGGAGATATGCTCTCCTAAAGAGGACATCTTGGTCATCTATTATATAACGCCTATTTTTTTAAAGCTAACACCTAAATTTTCAGGCATTAGAGGTTGACTGACTCACCCACTTGGGTTGGGTATTTTTAGCACATGTGTGGGTCCCAAGGCAGTGGGACCCTGTTAGAAGGGTAATTCCTGAAGTTGAGGAAGTTAAACTCTAGAGGTGGGGTCCCCCTAAAGGTGGACATTTGTCCTCCATAAAAGGGTAAAGTGATTATCCTGTGCAGGCTTAACGCTTGGCTTTTGGTCTAAATCTTGAATGTTCAATGCCTGAATTTAATTCAGGGTAAATTTAGGTGTTAGGTGTTGGGATCAGCAACCAGACTTGGTTTTTGGGCCACACAGGTGGGGCCTAGAGGGGTAAGATTCTCTTGGGTCTTTGAGCTAAACCTAAGTCACACACACACTTAACTTATTTTAAAAAATCTGATTTTTAACACAGGCTTAATGCCTTAAATTAAATTTAAGCGTTGAGAGAGAAATAAGGGTCCATAGAGGTGCTCACGCACAAGATTGGACTTCAGAGAGTTTTAGTAGCATGGGGAAATGTTTAGGGAAATCAAGGCTCCCTAGGGTGGATCCCAGATCTCAACGCTTGATTGTTCCTTTAACGCCTGTTTGCATAAGTTACTGGGAGCAAATCCAATAGTTGGATTTCCCGAATTTGAACCCCTTGGGTTTTGAGAAAATTCCAAAATTAAGCATGCTAGTAGACAGTTGACAGGGGAGATCATATCCAAAATTTGGCCCAAAATCAGGCACACAAAAATCATACTAAAATCAACAATAAATAGGTTGAACCTAGGTCACACAGGACCCCAATTTTGAGGTCTATTTGGGGGGTCATCTCGAGACCTTTCACAGCTCAGAAAATCACAAAATTAAATAAGGAACTAGGCATATATGTGATGAATAATATACTAAAATTTGAGCATCAATAAAGCAGTACAAAAATCACACTAAATTCTACACTAAGCATGGTTCAACAACTAAAACAAGTAGAGGTTGTTGAGCCTCTACTATGTAACCTGACTTACAGCAACTTAACAACATAACAAAATAACAACATGAAAGAGGATCATATGCATGTAAATAAATTGATTCTAATAAGGTTTAGGCCTACCTTGTGCCAACAAAGGCTTAGGGTTTGCAAAACTCCAACTTTTTCTTCCTTCTTCTTCTTCTTCTTCTCTTTTTTTCTTAGATTTTTTTGGTTGCCCACCCATGTGTGAACAAAATTGGGGCTATTTATAGCCCCAATTTAGGTGTGGAGGAGGGTGGGGATTGATCATAGCAATATCTAGATGGAGGGTGAAGATTAGGTTAGCTAAATGGAGGTGTATGGCTAGGATTAGTTTAGAATGGATGGCTAGGATTAAGGGGATTTGTGATACGTGACATGGACAAGGGAAGGGTTGGGATGTGTTTAGATTAATTAGGTGTAGGGTGGAGATGAGGGTGTGCTTGGTGACATGGATTGGTGAGGTTGACAAAGGGGTAAGTTTAGATGTCATATGATTGGTTGAGGGTGGTTGCAAATATCAGGGGAGGGCATCAAAGTGCCATTTGGGGAGACATAGAGGGCTCACTAGGGATTTGAAATTCAAGTCCTAGATCTAAGGGTGAGGGGTGAGGGTGCACTTGTGGAGATTCCAATCCAAGGGTTAGTAATTTTGGCCTAAGGTGTGAATGCATTAAATGCCATTAATTAGCTAATGTTGAAAAGTCTTATCTCATTAATATGCATTAAATGCTTCTGGGATTTTCGAACCCTTACTGTGTCGTCCACTCCTATGAGCTCCTGGGCTTGGAACATGGCAAGCATAGTGTTTATTTTTTGGGTCATGAATATTCCGATCACAACGGACCAGTCAGAACCAAACTATGATAAGGGCAAAGAGTAAAATCAAGGTTTTCAGACCTGAAAAGCTCTTCAATGCATTTTGGGATGGCAAGATGGTAAAATTAATCCTAAAAATTGTTAGGTGAAAGATGGCCCCTGGTCCAAGTGAGCTATAGCCTTTAACTACACTGAATTATCATGTTCGAGCAGAAAACTGGGTCAAAAACCCCTTTTTGGGCAGTTGAAAAGGTTTAGACTGGAGATGCTACTAAATTTTCTGTAGATTTCTGTTATAGGCCATGTTTGGGAGATCTAAAGCTTGAAGAGTCTCAGAGCTACAAGAACTAACAGATTGACCATTGAATTCCCAGCTAGTGGCCAAAGGATTTTCAAAGCAGGGTCACTTAGAGATATTGAGCTTTTGTAGTTGCTTGAAGGCTGGTGGAGTTGAGCTGCCAGACATTCTTCGATGCTCAAGTTTGTAAAATGATCTTTTGAAGGCAAGGGTGAAACTGAGAAAATGGGCCTGACCTTGCTACATTCTAAGTCTGGGAGAATTTTTTAGGGTATTCTGTGTGCCAAATACAAACGAAAAGTGCTTTGTTCTAGCCTAAGTAGAAATGATGGTTAGGAATACATGGTTTTTGCAATTTAGTGAAACTTTGATATTCTAGAGGTCTTGAAATTATTGTGGGATGGCCACCGATAGACTAAATTTCTGAGTTTGGGTGAACTTCTGGGAGTCGGTTGAGCACTTGATTTTTTGTCTTAATTTGTTTTTTTTAGAGTATTTGAGGGAATCTGAGTAGATAAGTTTTGTGAAAGCTTGAGTCCCTTAGACAGTTTTTCGAAGGCCTTGCGATTTTAGAGAGATGGACACTGACTGATCCTGATTTGGAAGTATAGGGACATTTTGACTCCATATGAGTGAAATGCAACTAAACTGCCTTTTGACCCCTTGGGGAATATTTGAGATTTCATAGGGGTTTGATATTTCAAAGTTCTTTACTCAGACTTGAAAATTTGAAGCTAAGGTCGAGGCTGAGATATAATGATCGACCTTTTTGGATTCGGAGATCGGATGAATCTTTGAGAACTTTTTCAAGGGCTATTTCTTGGTCAGGGTTATTATAAGTTGAGAAATTGGCTATTAGCGTTCTCGAGTAATATCTACTCTGTGATGAGTTTCTCATAATTGGGAGAAGCAGAGATGCATATGATCTAAAATTACACCATTTAGGTAATGTAAAAAGCTTTGGGGATCCTTTAAGGATTTAGAGGTAAATTCTCGGAAGTGAAAAGGGTAAAACAATAATTTTTTGTCTACAGTTCAAAAAATGTGAAAATGAGGATTCTTTGCCTGTGATACTTCACGACAAGAACGCTTATGTAGGTGAGAGAAATTCAGTGATTTGAGTAGTAGATAATGAATTCTAGGCTTTTGAAGGTAAAATGGCAAAATGATAATTTTTTCACCTATGATGCTTTGTTGATGGAAGGTCTATGAAGGCTGAAAAAATTGCAGATAACATGGATAGAACTCTTTAATGTGGACCCTCAAGGTCCTATTGACGCTTTTGTGCGAATTTAGGGTTTGACTTAGAATGGTGCATTTGAGTTGTAATAAGGTGTTTTGACTGATTCATTACCAATTGAAATATCTGTAGAGACTTATGGGAATACCTAACCTCCTAGAGTCTAGGTTTTCTCTTCCTAAACCAAGGGTGCTTAGAGTCTTGATGCCTAAATGTTATAATGCTATCCCTATTCTATCAACTGACCCAAGTCAAAATTTGGGTGCTAACAATGGGATTTGCGATTTCCTTGTTTCTAAAAATAGAAACATCTACATGACAAAGGAAGTGAATGAATGATGACTAACCCATAAATCCTTCTTAGAGATGTGAGGGAGTGGGTTAGGATTGCCACTCACACCCTTTTCTCCCTATAAATAAGAAATGCACAAGTTTTATGGATGGTTTTTTTGTGGTTTTCGTCTTTAAAGAAAGGAGAGAAAGAAGAGAGGAACGACTGCCGCTACCTTGTGATTTCCATAGATTACTATGAAGAATAGGTGGAAGAAGGACTCGTCTTGCCCAGAACAACATCTTCCTCAAAATCTCTCATTCTTTCTATACTAAGCTTTGTTTGGTTCTTGAACTTGGCTCTCTTCCTTGAGAAGAGCATAACCGCGAGTTTTTGTAACCAAGGCTCTCTTGAATTAGCACTCTCTATCAAGGGAGATCACTTGATTTATCTAAGTATCATCCTCTTGAGATCTGGTATCCTCCTTGAGAGAACTCACCTCGATCTTTTTAAATGATTTATGTTTTAGAAATCCCTTTACAATAACGTAATGCTGGTGGATTTTCTACAAAACCGAACCCCAAGACTTTTCGGGCTTTAAGAATACAGCGATGCTTCATTCATTTATGTCTGAGATGGCAAATCTATAAAGAGACAAAAGTTTTACCTAAGCTAGATTGTATAATGGAGTTTGCTTGGCAGCAATCCCTTCCATGTTGTTAGAAGGCCTTGACTATTTTCAAGAAACATGATATCACATTTTATCCTCAGATGAATTGATTAATTGAACTCTAGAATTGAAGAAGATGAGAAAAATGAAAAAAAAAAAAAAAAAACCCAAAAAATTTGTGATTGAACGGGTTGATCATGACTAATATTGCTTACCGTGACTGACCATAAGCCCGTTCAAGTGGTTCACAGCCCACGATTGTTCAAGTGGTTCCCAACTAAACCCCACTCTACGACTAATCTTCATTCGTGATTGAACAAAAAATGATTCTCATTTAATTTAATATAATTTTTTTTCCATCACCATCAAAATAATACCCTTATCGTCGGTAGATAAAAGAAAATTGATTTTATAGTGAGACACAACCTTGATGTTGTGGGAGGAGAAAGAAACAGACGTTGGGAGAGAAAAACCAAAGGACAAAAGCAAAGAGAGAAAGAAATATAGTGAAATAAGGAAAAAAAAGAAAAGGAAAGAGGGATGAGGGAGGGAAGAGAGTGGCAATTTTCTATAAAGTATTAAAATAATAAAAAAATAAGAAACATTACAAACGGAGGCGTTAAAACATTCTGTTTATGGGATCCACCAAGGTGAGACATCCTATGCTCGTTAGTCATACAATTTTTGATACATTTAATTTGTAACGTACGAACTTGAGACAAACATGCCCCTAGATGTAGATTGTGAAATTGGCCTAACAACCCAGAATTCAAAGTCCCCTATCACTTTATAAAAATTCAGCAACTTAAAATGGTTTTAATGGGATAGTCAAACGAACAAATAGACCATTTGGATGTGGGATCAGTAAGTCTTACAGGTCCAGCATTCTCAAATAGCTAAACGAGATCAATTAGAAGCTTAGACTCAGCTCTGCAAGCTCCAAATAAGGCTCAAGAACAGCTCACCGAACCCATGGTAGAAAAAAAAATGAATTGTAACCTTAAACCCATGGTAGAAAAAAACATCTTTATATTTTTTTCACCGCATGTCAATGCAAGATTGGTGCTTGATTGGTGCTGAACACCTTTTCGGTGGAGATGATCCCGGCTATGTTACACAAGGCATGGTATGACACATGAATTAGTATTGGTGTGATGTCTCTCCAGTTTGATTGGAGATGATCGAACTCCCCTTCCTACCAATTCAGCATGCAGCACGTTGCCTGACAAAGGCTATTTTGGTAAATAAATATGGTATTCTATTGCATATTTTTTTATAGGAGAATGATTGTCTGTGTTGACACAGACCTCTGTATGCATGCCATTGATTGACAAATAAAGCATTTTTGAATTTGGTGTCTACTGTCTACCTACCTGTTACAAAAGAACACTTTTTTGAACCATTTTAACCCTCACCACAATGCATGTCAACTTATAATTCACTATAGAGACTACAGACACATTTTCATCACAGAAGAGGAAAATGTTCTGTGATGAACAAGTGTTTTCTATTGGGGGTTAAAAAGCGTCCTCGAAAGGCAAAGAAACAGTAGTACGCCTACAGAAGTCTGTGTCAACACAGACAGTCATTCTTCGCTGTTCGCTGAAAGATGATTCAAATCCCGACTGAGGAAGGGGAAGTTCGATCTTCTCCAACCAGACAGGAGTGTACCAATAATCTCTGTGCAATATTAATACCTGACAAAGGTTACTATAAAAAGGTAAAGTTCAGTTTGTTAATTTTTTTGGATACGTGTTAATACCAATGAAATTTGCTGTACGTTAACTGAACTCTAAAAATCTTGAGAAGATGATAACTCAGCGCAGCCCACGTGACTTACCAAAAGTCCTCCCTTTTTCCCTCTTCCGTACCGCTTTCCCTCCCTTTTGTTTTCTTTAAAAGGGGATCGAGAAGGAGGATGGTAATCTAACAGAAAACGGGTACTGTATGGAGGCTCAATCGACTTCTGCTTTGATATTTTTGGGAACTGGCTGTTCCAGCGCAGTCCCAAACGCCATGTGCTTGATTCAGCCCACTGATCCGCCATGCAAAGTTTGTAGCCAGGCTCTCTCGGTTCCCCCGGAGCGCAATCCCTATTATAGGTTGGTTGATTTCTTTTGAAATGCTGAAGCCATTTAGGTTTATGATCGTATGTCTCTATTTTGATGCCTTTTGGAACCAGTGCATTTTAGCTTTGTCTAATATGTAGATCTGTAATGTGGTTGAATCTTGAGTAATGTGCGTCGGTTCAGGTGGGATGTGTTATTTTGGCCTAACTTGAGCTATTGATGGTTGTGTTTTTTGATTTATATATGAGATTCTATGGATCTATTCTGTGGTTTGTGCTGAATAAGATTCAAGTTCTTCAATGTTGATTTTCGGGATGATAAATCAAGTAGGACGAACTTCTGATGCACTTCGGGACAATCATACAAAGTACTTGAACAATCGCTCAATTCAATCACGCACAATTCAATTGCGCAGTTAAATATTCATTTGCGCACTGTCAATCATGCAGTGAGCTAGTCAATCACTCGCACGTGATTTCCATTCAATCGCTCACTACGAACTAGTTCAATTGCACAGACCAAACATAGTTCATTTGCGAACTTCAACCTTCATTTGCAAGATTCAGACTTCTTCATTCACGAGCTTTGTACTTGGCCATTCGTGAGGTTCTAACTTATAAATTCAAACTATAAGTTTTCTTATCGTTGGTTTTTAACTCTGATTCATCCGAGACCGAGAACGTGCCATTTTTGTGTTTTTTGAAGATAGTCCCAATATTGTGTAAGGGATGCAGCCAAGCTATCTCCGGGATACGATCTCACTTAGGGAGAACCCTTGTTTCTCAACAAAATTGCACTCTTCGGCACCAATGAATAAACCTTTTCCGTTACTTAAAGCCTGGTGTCTTTATCAGTTTATCGAAATTTCGGCAGCGTTACGTTTTCATTAGTATCTGAATCAATGATATGCTCAAGATGCGTGGTGTGCTTTCACAACACCAAGAATCGAGCCAACTCAACTCTGTAAGATAGGAAAGTCTCTTGAAAGAGATTTCAATCTATAGGGGAGTGAAGATTGGAGACCTTAAAATCAAAATCGAGTTCTCAACAGTCAGGATGTAGGGTGAAAGTGGAGAATGGATGAGGGAGAGAGAGAGAGAGAGAGAGAGAGAGAGAGAGAGAGAGAGATGTGATGAGGACATTAGGTCCAGTTAAGTTTTAGGTTTATCAAAGATGACTCAGGAGTGTTGCGCCCCATGTTTTGGTTTTATTAGGATATTTATATTTTTATGTTTTGCTTTCTAACACATTATTTGAGGGTAATTTTGTTTTAGGAGGGTATTTTAGTGGTATTTTAATTATTATATATAGTTTGAGGTTATTTTGGGGATGCCATTGTGCTAGGGGATATTTGACTCTTTCTTATGATTATGGTGTAATAAGTTTGGCCGTGGGGGCTATATAACAACCTACACGACCAACAAGTTTTCTTATAAAGAATAAAATTGAAATTTGAGTTCTCACATTTGGCTTCCTGTGTTTTTTTTATTCCTCCTTGGTTGCAAGTGAAGTATCGAAAACTCTGGAATGGGCATAGGGAACCTAGTTTAATGTTGGTAGTAGAGGCTACTCCGTCCTCTTTGGGTTAAAGGATTTCTCACCTTGTTCTTTTTTATTTGTTTAGGATTATTATTTTTCTGGTTTGCTAATAGTTATTACTTGGCTAGAAATTGATTATCATGCATCAAGTTTTGAAGAGTTGAGTTGATTTGAAGCCTTCCCCAGGTTATAGTACTGATACAATCCTAAGGGAGATGTTTAGCAATTCACAATAACATTTTTTTTTTTTTTTTTATGAAATACACAACCATATCAGTCCATTATGTTAAAACAGAGGTTCTAGCCACTTGGAGGAATCACGTTCAACACCAAATCAACAAGTTTTTTTTTGAAATTTGAATTTTCTCAGTGCTATAAACATCTCCACGATCCTGGCAATTGCAATAACCATGGTGTTCATCATCTATGATCATCTGGGGAAGGATTCTGCTCAATAACAGGCGTGAATAGTGTTGAAACAGGGATTTCATGAGAAGAGCTATATCTGATTCATCCCAAGGTTTTTCACAAAGCCACTTGATGGAGGCATAGGGGACCCCTGGGCGATCCTACTGGTACTAGCCCTTCACCGAAACCAACTCTCACCTGGGTCTAGTTAGAGTTGGCGGCACACCTGTTTTGAACAGTTTTTTGCTCACATGAGATTGAACACTACTTCTTGCTTGTAGGGAATTGGGGTATGATCTTTTCCTTGTTTGTAGAAGGCTTCAATTCGGTGCCTAGAGTGGTGGAACCCATCACAAAAGGCCCCTACCTAATTGAGATATACTCAGATTTCCCATTGTTAGCATTAAAACAGGGGATTTTTGAAGTCGTGGGAGATTGGCTTATACTCGGAGTGTGGTTGGGAGTTTTTGGCAGGGATTTATACACCCTGTTATCATCCTAGAGGCATCCACAATTGTCCAAACACAGTAGGCAGATAGGAGTTCTATCTCCTGGAATTTTCGGCTGGTGGTAGTACTGTTGTGAGGGAGTACTGAGTTTGAATGGCAATACATCTCCATGGCTGATCAGTTTTGCAGCTTGCATTCATTCCTTAGTCTATAGAAGACCTCACAGTTGGTTTACAATAGCTTCTCAGGTATATTTTCATCTATATTTACCACTTTGCTTTCCTAAGAGTAGCTTGACAAGGTGTGATTGGTTAGATTAAGGTTGATAAAATATTGCTAATCTTATAGTTTCCTTGAGAAACCTGATTTTATCCTCAGCCTAAACCTACTCACATCCATGTTTAATGGTTCCCTAATAGTTCCTTGTGTCCCTATGGCTTTATTTTGAACTTACACTCATGTGTTCTGTAGATTTTTGTTCATTGAAAAACGTGCTGAAATCATTTTCCAGCAACTTAATTCTTTTGAATTCCCACATTTAATCCTTGTTCCTCTTATAGTATTGGGTAGAATTTTGATCTATACTTTGTTCTTGAATTCCTAGTATGCATATTGAGCTGAATTGAAAATTCCCTTGTTTTAGTGTGTGGACGTACAAGTAGGAATCTTGCTTATGTTCTATCATTACTTTTATTAATTTTGTGTTTAACTCCTTCATGCACACACCCACTAATCTATATGCATGTTGCATTAAGATGAACCCATGAATGTAACTATGTGAAAGTGCAAGAGTTAGCTACTTTCCTTCAGAGGCATGTCTCTGGTATAACACAACTCTTCCTCCACTCTTCCTTTTTCTTCAAAATCACTTCAACAACTTCCAAAAGTACCCCAAAATCACCTACTTCACTTGCACCCACGTACATATTTATAGAGAGGGAGAGAGGCTCAATCGCCCAGCTCCATGTCCATTTGCACAACCTAAATGAAGGTCAAGGTCAATTAACCTCTTCAATGTCTGAAGTGCTAGGTGATGGGGCGTCTAAGGTTTTTTGCCATTTTGGGATGGCTTGCATGATGTAGGGCAAAGGGGTAGGTTCACGGTTTAAACTAGTTCAAGGTTTTAGCTTTTTATGTGAGTAGAAAAGAGAGGTCAGCAAAGTCAGGTAGGTTTTCACAAAAATGAAAATATAGAGGTCTTGGAGGGAGATGCGGTTGCTCTGTTTCCTATTTTGAGAGATAGGGTAGTCGCTACCCTTTTTGAATTTAAAATATCTCAACAATCCTGACTTATCTTAAAATTATTTGGTTGTTGTATGATAGGCTTTAAGTGAGGTCCCCATGCATAAGTAAAGGAGGCGTCAGCTTTGAACCCTTACGTAGAGGCTTTAGCATATCTGAATTATATTAGTGGATGAATCCTTGAATTGAGTTTTCTGACTGCCAAAACTTGTTACACGTGTAGTCCTCCAGTAAGGCTTTACTCATTTTCACAATTACATTAGCATATTTATCCTGGTTTATTGAAATGCTTTAGAGATAGCTTGAGTCTAATAGGAAGTGACCAAATTCCACACTTAGATAGCTGAGTCTTCTATCAAATGCTTTTGCAAGCCCCAACCCAATTTGGGTCTATAGAACTGATTAAGAGATTTGCATTCTCATCCTTTATCATCCATGAGTTTAGCTCACAGGTGACAAACACATGTTCTCTAGGAAATACCTTCTGTAAGAACTACACATTTTATCTACAAGAATTGCATTTGTAGGGTCACCATAAGAATGAACATCTTTCATTAATTGAAATTTGTGCTTTCAAGTGGGTGATACATTTGACATGTTTTCACATTGAACCTTGAGTCGTCAGGTTGCTTTCCCATTGAACCTTGAACAATCAGGTTGGGTGTTTAGTCAAAATACACCTTATAGGCTTTCAAGTCCATTTTCCCTCGATGTACTGGAGGTTAAGTTCTTACTCTGGCCTTTTAAGAGCGGGTTTGTCAAGTTCTCCTTGGATTTCACATACTGTACACAATGCCGTCAGCGACAAGACCCTTCACATGATTGTGCTTTAGGCGTTCGGTCATGGATTTCTTATTATAATTCTCGCTGTCCACTTTAAAGATGATAGCTTGATTATCATAGTAGATGGTTAAGGCCGGCACAGACTTGTCCCATATTGGTACGTCTACTAAGACATTTCTTAACCATTCTGCCTTTTCTTCTGTCGAAGATTGGGCTACAAACTCTGATTCCATTGAAGAATGGGTCAAGTACATTTGTCTTTCGGATTTCCAAGAGATCGCACCTTCTGCTAAAGTAAAAATCCAAGCAATCACTGATTTGGAGTCATCTAGATCAGAGTTCCAGATAGCATCACTGTGTCCTTCGACGACAACGGGATCTTTGTCGTATCGAATTCCATAGTTCATGGTCCCTTTCAAATACCGTAGAATTGCATACAATGCATTCTAATGCATAATCCCTGGGTTGATAGTGTATCTATTAAGCATCCTTACTGCAAATGTGATATCAGTCCGAATGCAGTACATGGCATACATTAAGCAACCGATAATCTGAGTATCTGTATTGTGATATTTGACTCCCTGTTGTTCATCAACTTAAAATTGGGATTCATTGGGGTAGATGCTGGAACGGTCTCAATCATATCAAACTTCTTGAGTACTTTCTCAATGTACTTGGATTGTGAAATCACAATGCCTTTATCATCTCGGATGATTTTGATTCCCAGAATCACTTTAGCTACCCCTAGGTCTTTCATGTCAAACACAAAAGACAGAAACCTCTTTGTGTCATTGACACAATATTCATCAGTTCTGTTGATGTAAGGGCATCATTTGTCAAATCCATGGGCAAAGGTGTGGAAAAAGCTCCAACAAGTCAAGCCTTGAAGACCAAGATTCAAGCCGGACTACAACTTCCAAGAAGGTAAAGGCATGTATGTAGCTTCAAAGGGATCATGTAGTATGACCTTAGGCATGTCCATGTACATGGTTGAATGCCCAAAAATTGATCCTAAGATGATATGAATCTCCCAAAGATGTAGACAACAGTGTAAATACAAAAAACATTGTGTGTGACCGATCATAAACCTCATGATCGATCACACTAAAGAATCTAGACTCATGATCGATCACAAAGCCCATGATTGATCACATTTAGAGTTTTGGACCTCCCGAGGACTAAGCCCCTTCTCTGTGACCGATCACAACCTGGGTCCTAATAGCCTCGTGATCGATCACAAAGACCGTAATTGATCACGACATGGTTATGACTTAAAGTGGGGCTCATACCACTCGACACCTCCCGACCATGCTTTGAGGCATTAGAGAAAATGGCCCCGTGACTGATCACAAACCCCGTGATTGATCACGGATCTAGAGTTTGACAATCGGCCATTTTCCCCATTTTGAATGGATGGCCAGTTTTCTTTACTCGTTTGAAAAGATTCTAATGCAAGGATTGTGGGCCTTTTCCGTCCTCTATAAAAGGAAATGTTTCCCATTAGGGTTAAAAATTCTTCAAGCATTCAAAAGAGTGTTATTTGTTTTGCTAAATAAAGCCTCCAAGGGTGAGAAACCTTATTCCTCCAGTGCTTGAGCTACAAGTTTGAAAGTTCATCTATAAAATCTCTCTTGGTTCCCTCTTAGCTCATATTAGCTATCATCTACTTGAGATGTGTGGTTTGGGTTATCCCTTGAGGAAACCCTCTTTGTGATTGACCTATCTTGAGAAGCTTTAGTGCCATAGCTTGAAGAAGAAGTGAGTGTATAAGGCAAACCAACTCAACAAGGAACACTCCCACATTTGGTAAGAACAACAACATCAACCAACTTAGTGTTAATATTTGCTATTCATTTTGCATTCATTTGCATATTCATGGTTGGTTGCATTAAAAGAGTAGCAAAAGAGGTTCTTGGAGAATCTAGAGGGAAAGTGCAATCATCTAAAGAAAC
>JAOXJP010083750.1:0-14903 GCA_025762735.1 Platanus orientalis | reverse complement strand
AAATGGGGGTAAGGCTGTGTACATCTTGCCCTCCCCAGACCCCGCGTTAGCGGGAGCCTCGTGCACTGGGCCGCCCTATGAACCAGATAGATATTGACATATTTGTATTTGATTCATTTATAATTGGATTTTTTTTAAACAAATAAATATTTAATTGGATCATATATCCATGAGTTTACAAACAATTTAACCAGATCCATATTTAATTTGCTTACATTAAGATATTTTTTAATATGAATCCAATACACGAATTATGCGAGAACCGGTTTGGTGAGAACTGTGTGAGAACCTCGTTAGAGGTCGACACGTAATTTTTGGAAGCCTGTGCAAGGAGAAGAAAACCGTGGTTTTCAACCAAGGAACCATTTTTAACCCAGATTTTACTCGAAGACCCACAGCTCTTCTCCTTCTTCACCGGCGACAAGCGACAGGAGACCGGCGATAGGAAACGTGCGACGTGTGTCGTTAGACGCACGACCAGTGATCAGTGAAAGTGACAGGCGACAGGCGAGGGAGAATAACGATTATCTGATCTTTCCTTCACCGACGACAGGCGACTGGCGTAGGCAGCGGTAGGCTTCCATTCCCACCGGTGACTGGCTTCTTCTCTTTGCTGCAATGTAAGCCCCTTTCCTTACTAGAGTTTGTAGGGTTTTTTTTTTATTTTTTTTTATTTTAAAGCCAATGGGTTGAGATTCATGTGAACTTCATAATATTTCGATTTGTTTCTGCTTGTTTACATAATATTGTCTAATCCAACAAAATTTTTGCCTTGTGTGGGAAATCCAAACCTGTTGCTTGTTCATGAGATATAGTTTTGTGATGATGCACAATTTCACACTCAGGCCATAGTTTTGGGGTTGATTTTTTATTTTTATTTTTGTTATAGTTTCCAACAAATTCTTTGCCTTGATTGGGAAATGCGGACTTGTTGTTCATGAGATATAGGGACGAAGGCTCTAGGAGTGCACTAGTCGCAGGTATGCCTAGTTTAGGAAAGCCAAACATTAGATGGACTTATTCTAAAGAATGTTGGCTAATGGCCTACATTCATAGGGGTTCTTGGAGCAATGACTAATGATTTAATAACAATCAAAAATTTCTATAAACTAAAGAAGTTTGGAACCATGTGTGATCCAGCATGGAGAAAAAGAAAAGAAAAATGGCTAGATTTTATTTTTCCGCTTCAGATTGGGACTTTGTTGTAAACTGACTACCCCTCTACTATCCTCTGTTTCTCGATAGTAAAAGAAGAATAAAAATAATCTTGAACGAAGGGTGACCGTATCAAAGGGTCTAATATGTGGTAGGTTATAATTTTGTTTTATTTATATTTTTTGCATCCCCTGCTCTGTCAAATTAAAGCTAATTCAAAACTTCAAGTGTCAAAATCTGCATTTCTTTAGGATCTATTAGCAACTGATGAACTGATTTTTAGAAAGTTTTCTATTTGACATCTTTGTCTCTATCATCAGCTGATGAATTGATTAATTTCTATTTTGCAAGATTGAGATCGAATTGGACAACAATTTATTTTACATCTTGTCTTCTATTTATTCAATTGTGATTTTTTGAATGGACAATCAATGGTGTGATGAAATCTTTTGATCGATAATTGCTCCAAAGAAAGTACTTCATTACATTGATAATCATTCTTCATCAAGAAAGCCAATAGATCTATCTTATTTGCTTATATTTGTGGATAAATACTTTGTCTTTACCTAGTTCCATGTTTTTGTAGAATGATATCATCAAGCAATAGTGTTAGTTGGCCGGTGTGCAAATGTCCTAAAAGATGTGGTCCATGTTTGATAAAGAGGTCTAATACCGGAACAAATCCGGGTAGAGATTTTTATCAATGCCCTAGAAATATTGTAAGTTTAAGTCATTAAGAATCTATTTACATGTAATTTAAATTGAATATAAGAAATCATTTCTCTTATGATTGTATTTATTTGTTGAATACAGAATACAGGGGAATGCCACCTATTCGTGATGTGGTGTGACGAGTTTGGTGGTGACAAAAGATCAAGGAGTAATGAAAGAATGACTTGAAATTTGGAGACAAGGAGTACGGATGAGGATTTGTTGCGTTTAAAGGAAGAAATAATTACATTGAAACATGAAATTTCAATATTGAAACCATTGCCACATGAGGTTTCAATATTGAAAAAAGATACATTGATTAAAGAGTAGAAGCTACAAAATTTATAAATATAATGTATATTTTGGTTGTAGTAGTAATTTATTAATTGTATGTAAATGAGATGCCACAAAGACTAACTCAATCAATGAGACCACAATGGACCTCAAAACAAATGTATCGATGAGACTAACTCATTCACATAGCTTGAATTGTACAAAACCCATAACCTTGTGAAATATAAAACTCATATTAGTGAATAAGAAGTCTTTAAATCTTTTTGAAGAAATGAGATTTCATAGGCAATCGGATGAAAACTCCGTTGGGTTAGCATCACTGATTCCTTTTGCAGGAGGTAGGAAAAGTAGGACTACGGCTCACTAATTCCTCCATCAAACCTAAGCATGCCTCAGTCCAAATAATGGAACTATACCAACGTACTCTAGAATGTATTAGACAAAAGGTACTTCAACTTTCTATCCAAAAAAAAAAAAAAAAAAAGGTACTTCAACCACAAACTATGCCTGACCTTGCATATCATATAATGAGTTACTTTATGCATTATCCATGGTTTCCGCAGTTTACAAGATTTTGAGATGTTTAATAAGTTAAGGACTCTTTTTTTCATTCCATTAGTGGCTAGCAAGTTTCAGACTGTTCTAGATTGGGTTTCTTTGACTTCATGAGAATGTCATTATGGTTGTCCTACAGGGGGTAGTCAACTATCCTATCAACCCCCATTTTTCTTCCCTCTTATTGCCTTTCCAGTGGTGTGATGTAATGGAGAAGAAAAAATCTCCTCAAGGTCTATTTCAAGCATGTTGGAGAGAGGAGGTGGTAATCTGAGATTAAATTGTTGCCTTTAATTCTTTATACCCATTCTTGCTATCTTTAAAGATTGAGAGGGACAGAGGACTACATTTTTTGGGAGAGTTGGTTGAGAAAGCACTGAAAAGCAATATTCAGAAGTGGATATTGCGATTATGTTCATAAAATGTTAAGCTTAGTAGAAGAGGTAATACTATCTTTTTATTTAATCTATTGTTTCACCTATGTTAGGAATCTATCTATTTTAGTTCTTGAATCCTCCAAGCTGGTAAGAAGGAAACAGATGGTACACATGTTGTTCTGACTTCAAACTATTGATGGTTTCTAATTTAGCATGATATCAGAGGAAATGGACTTATTTGAGTTTATTAGAATTGGCTAAGGATTCAAGGTTTAGTATCCAGATGTGAGGAGCCTTTTAATCATTAATTGGATTGAGTTTGAAGAACGCAAAGTAAATCAGAAAATTTGTTATTCTTGAATTATTATGTCATTCTTTGGTTAGAAGAGTGTAACAGGTTTGGGTAGTCCATACTGTGAGCAACAAAAGATCATAGTTGGCATCAGAAGCTAGAAGACTAATGTGGTGCAGTCATGATTATGGAAGAGGATTTTTTTTTGGCCAGTGAAGAGATTTATTAAAAATGAAAAAACCTGGCAGCATGCATGACATCATGAAAGATACAACGCTACCAGGGGGGCTAGAAGTCCTTACAACGAGAACACGAGAGTCCCAATTGAAGACCCAATCGTGAAACTTGACAACACCTTGGAAAAGAGGGAGGACAGAGGTCCAACTAAACAGCAAAGCTACAATCAACTCCTGGATTTTATCCGCCTCTGAAACACTACCCTAAAAAATTCTTGCATTTCTCTCCAACCACAGACCCGAGCAATGAAAAGGGAATCATTTTCCATAAAAGGGAATCATTATGGAAGAGGAAATGGAAGAAAGATCCCAAAACACTGCAACTGGAATCAGGTGAATCAAATCAGTGATATTCATTGGTTCTTTGTGGACAACCAGATTTAAATTCTGCTAATCAATGCCGCTAGTATGATTCCCATGGGGATATACTTCACCAACCAGGTAGGCATTCACATATCCATGAATCCATTTCATTGTACAACATACACATTGAAGTGTGCATCATCACTAAGGAAAAGATAGCTTTGAATTTAACTTGGATGTCACAATTAACTCACATGTACTAACTGAAAGACCAATTGGCAGATATATTCATTTAGCTGTTGAAGCTTACATTACATAATGACCAAGTTAGGAATCTCTGATGTGGTCCACCCACTTGAGGGAAGAGTGTTAAGAGATATCTGTCTTTATGTGAATAACTTACTATGTTATGGTTCTGACTTTCCAAGAAGGCAAAGATTATCATTCTTGAAAAGTGAGCTCCATTGACTCTTTCCAGTCGGCTGATTTGAAGAGCATTGTGTTTATGGAAATGGAGTTTAATGTGGAACCCCATATTAATGGCAACCACAGATAACTTGCTCTGTCTAACATTCCACTGATCATTTAGTTTGACTTTGGTGTGTTGATTTTTTTCCTTCTGAAAGAAACAAACTTTTGCTTCTTGCCTTATCTTTTAGTGGCCCCTACACATTCTGACTTGAAAACAGTTGAAGCATTGACTCTAAAGAACTGATGCTGTGTTGGACAACTTCAACTTCTTTCACTTTCCTGTTCATTCTTGGCCAAGTGCAGGCAATGTCATGGTTTATGTATATATTTATTATATGTATGTATGTATGTGTTGTTTTAATATTCATCAAAAAAGAAAAATGTTTTGATGCTTTGATCTGGTATAAAAAAATTCAATTTTAATAAGTAAACGTCGAAAGTATCCACTGCTAACTAGTTGGGTGCTGCTGTGGAAAGCAGATATTTAGTGATTTCTTGCATAAGGAATATGGAGGCCCTGGAACGCTCTTGGTGGAACCTTTCACAGATATGCTCGTCGCTCTCAAAGAGAAGAAACTGCCAGGAGCACCTGTGGCTGCACGGGTAGCCCTGTTATGGGCTCAAAACTATGTTGATAGGGATTGGGAAGTCTGGAACTCCCAACCTCCCAAATGATAATGTATTCGGTTTACACAGGTTTCCTACATGCAGGCATATCCTCGTTTGGTATTGGGCTTTACATCTATTGAGAAAGTACAGGAAGTTAGAATCACACACCCATGATGATGGCATTTAATCTTTGGGGCAATATCTAATTTCATTCCAGAACAGTAGCGATTGCAACAACTTCAGATGCATCATTCGTGTTCTTATCTATACAAGGATGTTATTACTCTGCAACAATTCGGATTTGGGAGCTGTTTTTGAAGGTAGTTTTGGGATCACTCGGCATGCTACCCAATACCCACCCCCACAGATGTATTGTATTTATTTTCCCAGTTTATAAAAGTCTTTTGGGAAGGATTTGTTTGCTTGAGGCAGTCAATTGCTCTGTTTGCTTGCGTTTCCGGCTTCACAGATGCTCTGTAACGAGGGGCGCCATGGTTTTGACCTTGCAGAAGCAGAGGGTGTTGAAGCTGTCCTTGGTCGATGTCGATCATGTTTTGCCACCTGTATGTTTGACAATATTGTAAATTAGTATTTATGAACGGAATAGATAGCTTCATTTGGAAGATAGAAAGTGTTTATTTATTTATTTATTAAGCTGATAGCTCTGATGTTACTCCATTTCCATACTAAACAGCAGGGAGCTACTCTGATATCCCCTTGGTCAAGCCTCTTCTCTTGGTGGATGTGTGCGCACACACCAGGCAGAGGGATTGAATGAATTTGTGATTTAACTCAATAAATAAAATCCCAATTTGAATATGAAAATGAAGTTCTCGACAATTAAATGAAGGAAAAAAAATCTTTCTTTTCTAGTAAACATTTTGAGATTGTGTTTTCATCAGCTATGCAGTGCAGTTTGAATCACTGCCTCATATAAAGTAAAACATATAGAACAGAGACTAACCCGGAGTGATGATGGGTTGCTGAGATTCATGTGATTAGTCTTCTCTAACTCAGACGTTCTTGATTCTGTCTCGCATCGCGAATCCGGGTTCTCGCTCACCCTCTGCTGTTTGTCAATGGATTCCGTCTCATTTCTCTTCATCTTTGCATGCTTCCTCGCCCACAACTCTTTCATAACCTCTGCATCCCAGAAAAAATGTAAGAAAAGGAAAAGAAAGATAAAGAAGTAACTAAACTATGCTCAACCCAGTATGTTAAAATCAGATAACCCTTCAACAACTCATCTAACCATAACCAAACAACAAGCAACATAAAGAAACCTTGAGATGTGATGAGCCTATAAGCTTGGCCAAGAACAAGGGTATCAGTCGGCCGGAGTACTTTAACACGCGTGATTCGCACTGCGTTGTTGTCACGTTTCTCCTCATCCGGCAGGCAGAGAGTGATTATCAGAGCAACATAGTGACCAGGATTTGTTCTCATAACCTCCCTCACGCTCACCGGCCAATACAGCTTCTCTACTCTCCCACCTGGATGCTGTATCACCAAAGTAGCAGTGTCGATGGCCTGGCAATTCCCCATCTCTCTCTCTCTCTCTCTCTCTCTCTCTCTCTCTTTCACACACCCACAAACACACCAGAAGAAGAAGAGAAGAGGATGGATGGATGAGAAGGAAAGGGAGGGGAGGAGGGGGGGGGGGAAGTGAAGAATGCAGCAGTCTCTTTCTAGCAGAAGGAAGTCATCGTCACACACCACCTGCCATTGGCAATGGGTGTCTATAGAAACTCCACGAGGCACAGGCCGGCCCTTCAGAGCATTACAACAACTGCTTCTACTATGACCATTTCTGAATGAAAATTTTCTATTAGGCAGGCTTACATTATAAAACAATATATCACCACCAATGGGTAGCACCGTTCCTTGGACACTGGTATGATTGCCACGTGTTGAGTTGTCATAAGTGCTGATCTTTGGACGGCATGTTAGGTGGGTGCCCACGTGGTCCTGGCCGGACTTCCCCTCCCCCTCCCTGGTAGATGTTTCTTATCTTATGCCTTACCAAGGCATGCTTGAGATTCCGTGAAAGTAAAAACACGAGGCCGGGCTAGTTGGGCCCCCATCACTCTCTCTCTCTCTCTCTCTCTCTCTCTCTTTCTCTCAACCTAATAAGTACATGTCTCGTGTGAAGGTTCCACACTCATTGGGCTGTGTGTATGCAAGCTTTAAGAGGGCCTGAATGGACACTGGGAGGGGCCCATAACCCTTCCAAAATCAAATCATGAAAACTATGTTAATCAAAGGGTCAGATTTGTGTATGCCCCACCAACTCACCATCTCAATGTATAAAAAAAAAGATTGTTTTCTTTAGATACCCACTATGGAGTGTGTGTGGTTTTATACACCAAAGATAATTTGTTCCTAATAAGACTTTGAATTAAATAGGAAAAATAAACTAATCTACTACTGCCTTTACTTCTACAGCTTTAAATTAAAGGCATTATATTATACACTATGATATCTTATTCTATGTAGTTTGTAAACACAAAGCACCACTTTCTCTGCAAATGCTTCAAAGCCCAATGCAATTGAAGTAATTCAAACTGGCTTTGTATTAAGAAATCATTCAGATCTTCTGAAGATGCTTTTATAAAATATTAAGCTACTTTGTTAAGCAAGGTTTTATAGAAAGTGGTGAGCTCTGCTTTGGTGTAGATTGCAGAGAGTGAGGTGGAGAAAATCATGAGAAACACTTCTCTATGCAAAATAAAATTGAAAACACCAAAGCAACCCAAAAATAGAATCAATAGAACATAAAAATTTAGCTAATTTCTAATTAAAACAGCTGCAAAGGATAATTTAGTCACTTAGTAGAATCAATCGCTTACTGGATTGTTTATTAGATAAGAGAAAAGTGTATATCTAGCTACATACCTGAGATCCCAGTGATGTGTAAATTGGTTGTCATTTATTTATATTATTCATTGGATTACGAGCGAAGACTACTTAGATCGATTAAGAGAGATGAACAGTAATCTACCCAAAGATATTCAAGCATCTTTGACTCTTGTAAATCTATGCTTCTCTCAAACTATTTGATTACCAATGTTGAAATTTGTTGTTGATTCAGATGGGTAAATTACAGTTCATGTAGCCATGTGAAGTGTTGGTAATCTTGGGTTTACAAATTAAGCTATGGACTCTTTCCTGTTCAAAATACGAGGCTCGAGGGGGACGACAGCCATTGATATTAAAGAAGAATGATCATAACTTCCTATGGTTAGAATGTGTACATCCATTAATATTAAATGGACAATATTGTTTTTCCATGGTTAGAACAGTGTTTGAATATATACTAGTGGGTATTATTCAACTCCTTTTGTTCATTAATTGTAGCGTGTGAGGGGCAACATTTCTTGGTCCCAAACGTCAATTTCTGGCTTTTAATATGCCATTTAAACCTCCCCACCAAACAAGGAGTCCTTTAGTTTTTTAATTTATTTTCTAAATTATTTTTTGGGTGGTCTTGTGAGAGAGATAGCAATCTTCACTTGTGAGTGAAGACATCATATTAAAGCAGCATGCTTCACATTCCCCCCTTATAATGGAAACCCACAAACTAGATAAATTTTGAAGGGGTTTGATTGCCAGAGAGAAATCAAATGAGTTGGAGGGGTCAGAACCTGACAAAGGGTAAGCAAAAAAGAAAGAAGAGAAGGAATAGAAAGTGATACACTTGGACAAGTTCATGAGTAAGACCTTGAACTTATGAGTTTACTACTTGATTTGGGTCAGCCAACCCCAATCAAAGTCTGTTTGACCAAAAGCCATAATTCATTCCCTTTTCTGGATGACAAGAATAAGAACAACAACAAAAAGACTATATATCACTACCACAACAACCAGACCACATAACACTTTAGATTGAACGAGATAGCCATATCTTTGACCTAATCCACAAGTTAATCTAGTTGAAAAAGTATAGTTATGAACATGGTTCTGAGTTGAAGCCCTCTGAAGATTTCATGATGAAATGGCCTACTTATTTCCTATGCATGGTAAAAAAAGTTGGGGATGGGTTTCCTAGTCAAATCGTCTAGAAAAGAAATATGGACGCCATGTTAGTCTTACATTTGGCAGTTGAGTTGGCAACTTAAAAGGGTTCCACATGTTCACCACATCATCCTCTATTCATGTAACAAGTTTCAGCTTATAGCCCTTCTCTATGGGGCCAAAAAAAAAAAAAAATCCTTTTATAAATGGTTTTTGATTTAAGAATTTAAAATTGGGAGCAAATGTCCTATCCAGGATTTGGCTTCCAGGACACCAGGGGGCATCATATGGAATAAAATGGGTGAAATTTTGAATTTTCATCTAATTCCCACCCATTTTATTCCACGTGTTCTGGACATCAAATCCTGGACATAACATTTATTTCATTTGAAATTTGAAGGGCTACATCAGTAGGGGAATCCCAAGCACAATAGAAAGCTCGTGCTGTGACTGTGTTGCGATCACCACAGGCTAACACGTGGTGAATATCAGAGTTAAAAGCATAAAAAGTGCCCAATTTAAATGTTTGCTACGTGTCAACCATGGTGATCGCAGCTGCCCCTGGCGATCGCAACACGGTTGCAGCACAAGCTATGACTACAGAGGATCCTGAGTGCTTGCACAAATTCTGCATATGTAAGCAGAGGAGAACCCCTATCCCAAAAAAATTAGGCCAGTCAAGGTGACCCTAACCATCATAACTGGATGGACTTGCTCATTGAATGGTTCATAAAAAAAGTCATTTGTTGGATAATTAAGATCACTACGCTAGAGTAATCCAAGAGGTGGCCCAGTCCCACATTGTGTGGTTCACCAATCAATGGTTAGAGTCTTCAATGGCTCCCAGTTGGTGGAAGTAGAGACTTTTTCCTAGGGCTCTTTAGGGACACATTGTTAACTTTAAGAGAATGGTTGAATCATGTCCTCTTCTTTATCTAATGGGGCATAGAAGTGCCCTTACTAGCTAATACAGCACCTCCTTTGAATATCTGCTAGTGGCAAAGTAGCTATTGCAACTTCAAGTAGCTTAAAAAGAAGCACCTTTGACAAAGAGGATGGGGACTTGCCTTGTAAAGAATGCTATGCCATTTTCAGGTTATATGAGAGACATAGCAATGTTTAATGAGGCACTAGGCTCATTGATTATATATATCCTTATTGTGGAAACTTTTACTTTCCCATTGAATACATTCAAAACATGTATTTATTTATATGCCATAAGTCATAAAATATCCTCCCTATGTTAGTATATTCTATCACATTGATTATGACCAAAATATTTTATGATTACATATCATAAAACAACTTATAATTGACCTTCTATTAAGAAATTTTTTCGATAATGATCGCAAATACCCTCGCAGCTGGGTTGAAACAGTGCCTCCCTTGTTGAGAGAATACTCGGGATCGATCATCTCTGAAGTTTACATTATAAGAGGTCTTCTTCTGTACTGACTTTGGCTTCAGAAAGGTCAAATTAGAATTGTGTATTACCATATGATGACACACTAATAATTTTTTTTTGGAGGGGGAGGAGGCCCCTTTAAAAGTTATATACGTATCAAATAAATAGAATGTAGATTCATAACTACTTAATTCAATGAGACAAGACTGTTGAGATGGATGAGCAACAAACTAGAAAAGATAGAATCAGAAATGAATACATACGTTGTGGCCCACACCACAAGCTTTTGATCCTATCCTTTATTTGGTATTTTTGTTTTCTAACCATTGTGGCCTATGAATCCTTATCAACAATCTGATGTCCGCAAAGTAAACCCACCAAAGCATATAATTAAGCATGGTGGAAGAGGTAGACATTGACACATAACTGCAAAGAAATGCTGCCGAACAGGCTGGAAGCCATGACCTCTTACAGAGGCGGTGCCACAATCACTAGGGGCAATGGGGCATTGGCGATGGGTATCCCCTTATGGCCCCAAATGGTACAAGATTTTCAATGCATGGACCCAAAATCGGCTGGGTTTCAATTGGGACAAAAACAGTAGGCCCAAACAGTAGGCCCAAAGCTGGGCAAGCCAACCTTTGCCCAGCTCAGCTAGGGCTCGTCACATGAAGGCAAAGCTCAGGCTCTTTGTCAAGCTCAGGCTCAGCTCGGGTTCATAAAAGTAGGTTCAGCTTGGTTTGGCTAGCAAGATGAGCTTAATATGAGGCTCAGCCAATGAGTCAACTCTGAGCTGAGCTGAGCTAGCTCGGTTTGTTTGCCACCTCTACTTGCTGGTGCTCTACACCATTTACCCAAAAGACGAAAACATATGTTTAGATAGCCCCCGTTTTACTGAGAGCCTTCACTTTACAGCGAATACATCATTTGGTTGGGAATAGAAGAAACTAGCAAATCAACTTGTGCGAGTACAGGTCAATGAATAAGGGAAACATTAAAAAAATGATAATAATAAAGTAAGGATAATTGCTAAAAAAATAATTGTTAAATTTCAATTAAACTTGAGAGGAATTCTAAAATAAATCATACTTGAGAGGAAGAATTAAAATAACAAAAATAATAATAATAAATTAGTGAAAGTTACTTAGATATAATTTTAGCAATTATTCATAATTTAATAATTATAATTATCCTGATTAAGTCCATAGGGCATGTCATGGAAGATCCATTTTTTAAAGATTTATATCGTCTCATGAATTAAAGATGCATTAAATTTGGGACTACAATAAAATTACTTAATAGTGATTGAACCCATGGAAACACGGGATAAAATAGTAAAGATAGCAAATGATAAAATCATAGAAAGAAGATAGGATTGAAGAGATAAGGAATGATAAATTGTTTGTTTTTTTTTTTTTTTTTTAATTATAAGAAATCAAAAAAAGAGAAATTACACATTTTCATATGGTTTCTTTGCATAAAGCTTTTAAGTGTTAACTCTACACATGTTTAGTTAAAAACTAAAAGAAAGATTGTTCATCCACATTGAAGGATGTGTAGTATATATCTTCCCAATAAAAAAAAATTTAATGTTGAACTCATCATTTCAAATAAAGAATCTGTCATAATGATAGAAATTTAATGCAGAGATCTAATGTTTTTAATTATTTGAATTAGTGTGAAAGATCGAAATTGATTTTAGTTTTTCCATATTAGCATAGGATAATTTGGTTAAACAAGAATACATTTTATAACCATGCAGTGCAATTGTTTGAGAGACTTATACCTTACACTAATGCTTATACGATTTTAAGATTAATGGATTTTTTGGTATGAGTCACCTTTTTAGAGAAGTTATGAACAAAATAATAGAAATGAATATATTCATCAAAAGCCTCCAGTAACATCAAGTAGTTAAAAATGCAAAATAAAATGTTTTGTCGTAGATATGGTGTCCAAGACCCCAAGGGATGTCATATGGAATGAAATGAGTGGGAATTAGATGAAATTTTAATTTCTTGCCCATTTTATTCCATAGGATGTCCCCTCACATCTTAGACATCGTCCTGGACAAGACATTTGCTCCCTTAAAAAAGAAAGGAGACTAAGTATTACAAAATTTGATATGAACTTGCCTGCTTATTATTTTATTAAATAGATGCATCTTTTGTTATCTTTCTTCTTAATAATACTTACATGTTTGATGTTTGATTTAAGATAGTTAAGCCTCTCCATTGCTACTCTTGGAGCATTGCTTAAGATTTGAAATGAAAGAATCATATGGGTAGTTAAGAAAAATTGGAATAGAAAATATTGAGAATTTGTGGAGATGTAAAGATGCTTGTTTCCATTTTGAAAGTGAGAAAGACCTTAAGTATTTGATGAAAGTTCAAATACTTATGTGCATTGTGACATAAGCTTATACCAATGGATTGAAGTGTTTAAATTCAGACATTGCTTCATGGATTAATAATGAAGAGAAATAACCCTTGTTTTTTTAAGCATAAAAGGAGAACACCCTTCAAAAGAACAAAATGAAATCTTGTTAAAATTTTTCAAATTCAAAATTCAAGAAACCCTCTTAAAAAGTAATAAAAAATATATTGAAATATGTAAAAAAGTAAATTAATAAAACATTACCATTTGTAATTGCCATTAGGACCAAAACCATGGACCGGCCCCATCTCCATTGCATTAGGAATGATTGGTGTGTTTTCTATAGAAACTAACGTGGGTCATTTTATTTCCATTGTCCTACCAACTTCAACCTAAAGAACGATTTAGAAGTTTGTTTTGTGGCTAGAAAGGTCTGCAATTTGTGGTAGGGATTTTAGGGGAGAGAAGATGATTGATTATTATTATCTTTTCAATTTTTAATAAAAAGAGATAATTTAAGGGTGATGTTAGATTAGAAGGATTTTGGGAGGTGTTTTGATAAGGTATAAAAGAGAAAATCGTTGGAAAGTGTATTGGAAGATGTCATTAAATTTTAATTGGAGAGAAAAAGATAGGGTGGGTGACTTACAAGCATAAACAAAATAAAAAAGTTTAAAAAGATGAATAGAAGAGACTTTTGATAGGTTTTTATGAGAGAAATACGTAGAAGAGACAAATTAGGAAGGAAGACGCTTTAGAGAGAGAAAAATAGAGAATATTGAAAAAAAATCAAAGAAAAAAAATAAGGAATGAGAGGAATGTGGTCCATTTTTTAATGATTATATAGAGATAATATTGGGAGAGATATTGGATTCATCTATAACACGTGTTAAACGTAGATTAGAGAAGTTATAAGTGGAAAAGTTGTTTTAAACATAAATTTTGGAGAAATTTTAGGTAGAGCTTTTAATATATATGGGGGAGATAAGAGAAAATATTTGGAGAATTGTCTATGTAGATGTAAGAGACGTATGAGATTAGAGGAGAGAGAGAAAATGATCTTTATGTAGAAAGAGGAAGATGGAGATTAATGAGAGAGATTTTAGGGAGAGAACTTAAAAATATGATGGATACGTTTTGTTAGGAAAGAGAAGCGTTGAGGGGCATAAACGGATACGTTTTGTTAGCAAATAAGAATGATGAAGGTAGAGTGAGAGAATTTAGGAAAGAGAATGAAAAAAAAAAAAGAGCTAGAAGAGGTCTCGGATTTTGATAGGGGGAGAGATTTAGGATTATGAGAGAAAATATGTGTAAATCTATTAAAAATCAAAGAAAAATAGGAAGGGATGTCAACATGGCATCCCCTAGCTTTAGTATAATATACAAGATGAATCAAAAAGACCAAGTTTAGTGCAATTGAGCTGTTCACCAGCATTCCTTTGGATCCCAATCCAACAGTTAAAAGCTCGATCACACACAATACCCTTACCGGTGCTAAACCTTTTGGGGAAAGAAAATGAATCAATAGGTGGCTTCATGTGAGGCCCCCTTGAAATGGCCTCGGATAGGAATTAATTTGAATTCCCACCATTGATACGAATCTGCTGGCTTCAAAAGACATGAAACCTGAGTATTGGAGAATCACACTCAACATCGCTTTCAGCTTCGTCTTCCATAGTGACTAACTGTTGGAAGTTGTCTCACATTCAACCCGAAAATAGTCCAAAGTGCAAGCCATTTGTGCAATCTAGAGAGTGACTTGAAAGACCTAAAAAATTTGACCAGTTATCTTACTTGATTTGGGTCATTGACTTGAACCAGTTTTATGGGTATTTTGAGGTTTTAACTTGCGATGGAATGATTTTCTTGAGATTCACACTGTTGTAAATAATTTTGTTCACACAGGGCTTTGAGTAGAGAGATTTCTTTGGATTTTTTTGAGAGGCTTTTTTTAAGGTTTTAGGATAGTTTTTTGTACTTTGTAATTTTCATCATAATTGAACCTTTTGATCGTCTTCATCTTCTTTAGGCAATCTCTGAATCACATGAAATCTTGTGTTTTGTGTATTTATTTTTGGTTCCTATTTTCTCGTTTCATTTCATGT
>JAOXJP010083739.1:0-14903 GCA_025762735.1 Platanus orientalis | reverse complement strand
GACATGCGGAGGATGCACTGAGATTATTTGGTCAGATGCAAGAGGAGGGAGTCGCTGCAAATTCTATCACTCTTGTTGGTTTGGTCCATGCTTGTGCCCATCTGGGCTCTCTGAAGAAAGGAAAGTGTGTTCATGCCTATTTGATACGGTATGGGTTTGCATATGATGTAGTTAACTTTACAGCCCTGATTGATTTGTATGCCAAGTGTGGAACAATACACTATGCAGAGAAATTATTCAACAATGGGTCCACCTTCAAAGATGTTGTCCTTTGGAACTCCATGATTACAGGCTATGGTATACATGGTCATGGACACCAAGCTATTGAAGTCTATAATCAGATGAAGGAGAAGGGAATAAAACCAAACCAGACCACCTTCATTTCGCTTCTGTCTGCTTGTAGCCACTCAGGCATGGTCAGAGAGGGGATGCATTTGTTCCACAGCATGTCCAGAGACCATGGCATTAGGCCTAGTGAGAAACACTATGCATGCTTGGTGGATCTTCTTGGCCGAGCAGGCCATCTTGAAGAAGCCGAGTCCTTGATCAACCAAATGCCTTCTGAGCCTGGCAACACCGTCCTTGAAGCTCTGTTGAGTGGATGTCGAACTCACAAGAACATTGCAATGGGAATTCGGACTGCAGATAGATTGCTTAGTTTAGATGCTATGAACCCTGGAATTTATGTTGTGTTGTCAAATATATATGCTGAAGGAGGGAGATGGGGTGAAGTAGACTATGTAAGAGGTCTTATGAGGAAGAGAGGGCTGAGGAAAACACCGGGTTATAGCCTGATTGAAATAGGTAACCAGGTTCATGCATTTTTTGCTGGAGATGATTCACATCCATTCTGGACAGAAATTCATCAGATGTTAGAAGGTTTAAGAATACAGATAGAGGCTTCTGGTTACATGCCCAACACAAGTTGTGTGCTTCGTAATGTGGATGAACAGATGAAGGTGAAGATTCTGTGGGGCCACAGTGAGAGGTTAGCAATTGCTTTTGGGCTTATAAGCACACAGGCTGGAAGCTTGATTAGGATCACTAAGAATCTTCGTGTCTGTAGTGACTGTCATGTGGTGACCAAGTATATCTCCAAAATAGTTAAGAGGGAGATCATTGTCAGAGATGCTAATCGTTTCCATCACTTCATTGATGGCCATTGCTCTTGTGGTGATTACTGGTGATGAAGACCTTCTCCAAATGAAATGGCTAGCAAGTGAGGATTTGTATCAAGTTGTATTTGGTGCTTGTTATCCTTAATCTCTCAGAAGAGATCAACCATCAGTTCTCTTACTGTATCTCAATTGCCCTCTGGATTATTACAAGAAGCCCAGGCTGTCTCAATTCAAAGTTAACTGAGCTCTCTACATGGGAAAATTTCCCATGCAATTATTATTATTTTTTTCATTTAAAGAAATTCCATGGGAATAATGATATGGATACATGGGAGAATGTGGTTCCAACAGCAATTGTATATTTTCAACGAGGATTAGTTTTTCATCTCTGCTCGTGAGATAATAATGCAGAAAAGGATCTGGAGTAGATATATCTGAGTATATATATGCATGTATATGTTGTGACAAAGTGATTGAATCTGGATTGATGGCAACATGAGATAAGAAAACAAAAATCAATCGCCCAACACAAGAATTTAGGTGGATCGGCAGCATTGCCTACGTCCACAACAATCAAGAAACTATCACTATGATGAAGATTACAGTTACAAAGGGTCTCTTAAAAAATCCTGCAAACATGACATATGTATCATCCCTAAGCCTTAATCCTGGTCTCATTTAGAAATTAAAAGCCAACCTATACAACCTATACGGTTCTGATCGGTTGGGTCAGATCTCAGATCGTGTTGCCGAAAATTCGGGCCCTTACACCAACTAATCATAGTGGATGCTCGTCATACAAGGTAAGAGTCAAGACACAAACACAAGTGTATATGTATGTACATATTGGGTACAAAGTCATGTTCTCACAAAAATTCTTCCACTGGAGTGGAGCATTTGAGGATTGTGCCACATGACACTAGCAAATTTGGTAGAATCAATTTCCAGCCAAGCATGACATGCTCGCCAATCTTCTTGGTGATGATTTCATATGGAACTCATTTATTTAACAATCAGATCACAAAACACAAGATTTAAATGGTTCATCGCGTGATTTTCCATAAATCTGCCAAATATTACAATTTTGACCCTGGTTTAAAAATTCCATATTTTGTGTTCTGAAATATGATTTTATTAGTTAAGACTGTTTCCCATCTCATTCTGCATCAAGGAGTCAGTGGACCGCCTCTTTATCCACTATTGTACGGCATGAAAAGTTTGGGACTTCTTCCTAGCCCAGCTCAATGTTTTCTAGACCTTCCCAAACCAGTTCAGAGATCTCATCTTGGGTTGATGGATTAGGGATTTGGAAGGTATCTCAAATTTCATTTGGCGATTTCTGTCTATCAGGAGCCATTTGTTGGGGGTTTGTGGAAGGAGAGGACCAAAAACACTTTTGAATATAAGTATTTGTCTCTTGAGAGTCTTTATGCATGTATTTATAGGTTTATTCATACAAAATATGTAACTATAGTTTTTTTATTGGATCTCCATTTCGACTGGTATTGATGTGATTTCTTTGTATTCTTGTTGGAGTGAGACTGTATAGTTGTTTTCCCTTTCTGTTATTTACCAGCCTGGTGAATCTTCGTTCTCATGCTTCTTCTTCTTTTTTTTCTTTTTTTTGAATAAATTATTTATTATCTCTCAAAAAGAAAAAATTGCTTGTTTGATGCATTGGTTTATATTTGTGATTCTTGAAGAGTGTTGTTCAGGATTTCAGTTATCTATATGATAAAATCCATTTCAGTATTCCCACAAATTTCAGGTTTCTTCTTTGCTAATGTTCATTTTATTTAAGGCTTTAGTGGTTTACAGTGTTGTAAGCAAATTTTGTTTGATTCTCTCGCTAATCTTTATGCATAACTAAGAAAGTTTATGATCTTCCTCTTTAAGTATTAAGGTAAGGTCTAGAGTTTAAAGGATGGTGGTTATTTAGGGTTTAGAATTAGCAACCAACATGGGAATAAGAATATAGGTTGCTGGATTTTGGGTTTCAGTAAGGTTTATGGGTTTTAAAGATACAATTTTCTGAGAAAACAGAAAAATTTTAAGGCTTAAAAGATGTGGGATTATTAAAGAACTATTGCCGATTCTTTTGATTTGAGGGTCTTGTTTGGTGTCATTGTTTTAGGCGCAATCTATTTGATTGGGAAGTAGATGAGATGATTAGGCTTCTTAGTGTCTTAGAAGAGTTTAAACCGGAAAGTACTAAGCGGGATTCTTGGGAATGGATTATCAATAGCAAAGGTAAATTTATATCCAAATCATTGTATTCGGAGTTTGTGAACCATACGCAGGTGTCCTTTCCCCACAAAAACATTTGGATCTCGGGCACTTCTTCTTAAATCTCTTTCTTTTTATGGAATGCTTATTTGGATAAAATTCTTACCCATGACCATTTCTAGAGTAGAGGTTGGAATTTGGCTAACATATGCATTTTGTGTATGAAAGAGGAGGAATCGATGAGTCACTTTTTTTGTGCATTGCTCTATGGCTTATAAGATATGGCCTATGGGGCTTCTTTCTGTCTCACCTTAAAATCTTTAGGTCCTTCCCTGACCGCTTTCAGGATTTGATTTTTGGTTGGAGGGTCCAAGAATTAGACGGGCTTCCTTCCGCCACATGACATATGTTACCTAGTGTTATCTGTTAGGGTTTGTGGTTGGAAAGGAATGCTAGGATTTTTAAAAATAAGTCGAGATCTCATATAGAGATTTTGAACTTCATCTTTAATCTCCTTTTTTACTGGGTTTCCATTAGAGAAGACTTCGAGGAGTCTGCTTGGCAGTCTATATGGTGTGATGTGCTATAATTTTATTTTGTTGTTGTTTTTGTTCCTTGTTTTCTTGTTTTTCGTTTCTCCCTTCATCTTCTTGGTGAAGTTGTGTTTTTTCTTTTGTTGTTTGTCTTTTCAATAAAGTCTTATTTTACCTCCCAAAAAAAAAGTGTTTGTGGGCTGTTAATTGAGAGGATAACACTAGTTGAAAGGTTGCTGTTAGTAGGGTTAAAGGATAACAGTAATTTGTAAAGAATTTCTAAGTTTAAGGTTCGGGTTTGGAATTTGGAAAAGGCTGGGGTTTATAATTGGGTGCAATTAGAGTCTATTCAAACTGTTATCAGTAAATAAACTAGTGACAAATTTAGGAAAATATGATAGAGAAATAGAGGAAGAAGAATTGAAGATGAACAAGAAGAAAATAATAGTGAATAGTGCCGTGTGAACAGTACCCGTGAACAATAACTTTGAGGAAAAAGTAAAGAAAGAAGAAAAAGGATAAGAACATGCCAATGGAGTCACACCGATGGACTCATAGGAGTCATTCAATACTCATCATAAAAATCTTAGTGCAATTGTGGTTAATATGACCCACACATCCAACTACTAGTTGGACTAAAATGCAGCTATTAGCCATGTTTTGACACAAGTTTTAAAATAAACATGACTCAAATAAAAACTAGAATAATGATGAACTGATTGGACTAAACTTACTAGGTTTAACCTAGCTACCAAACGTAAAAACTGAAATACCCAAATTACCTATTTTCTCCATAAAGAATAATGAATCACCCAAAACAAAAACAAAATACTATAATCTTAATTCAGTCCAACTATAAGACCTAATTGAACGGTTGAACCTCAAGTGGACCCCACAATCAATCAAGTTGCCATGTGGTCCCCACAACATTGACTACAAGTAAGGCTGAAATTTTCTGCCATTTTGTCTTGCGGCTGTAAACCTTGAAGTCTTGATCCCTATCAAATACCCATTGTGTCATTTCTATCATGTTACTAGGCCTGATAATGAAAAGTTAAAACTTATTATTTTAATATTGTAAAGAGGGCATCTACTTCTCTACTGTAATGGCATCATCAATGATTTGTATTGATCTATCTTAAGTTTTTTGCCACATTTTCTTCTCATCTTACACTTCTAACAGAAGGTAAAAAAACACAGACCTAAAATTGAATGGAAGAAATATATATCATTGCTGTCAAATCATGATATGCATGTGTTTTTCATCTTTGATCATGTGCTTCTAACTGTTACTGACGTTACTCAACTCTCGAATTGGTGTATGTGCAGGAGTCGATGACAATGAACCATTAAGGGTGTCTAGAAGTGGTGGAGCAGGTCCTGATGGCAATCAACCTGGTGATTTTTATGTTACAGTCAAGGTAGCTTGTCTAACCTTTGCCATGGACCATCATCTTTTATGTTATTTTCTGATTGATGATAAGCAGTTGATTAAAACATATTATTTGTTTCCTCAGAATTTGATGTCATAATTTCTTTGTAGGTCTGTGAAGACCCTGTTTTCCAGAGGGAATGCCCTGACATCCATGTTGATGCCATCTTGAATGTCACTCAGGCCTACTCTTAACTTCTACTTTTTACATGGTTCGGTGATAATGTTGAGATGTTCCAACTTCCAAATCATGTCAACCTTAAAAGGTGAATTAGAAGAAGATACTCATCCAGAAGTTGGATTTTCCTTGCTCTCTGAAAATCCCAACTGGCCTGTCGCCTCACTGCCATTATCTTGAACCACACTAACTGAGAAAGAACCATGAACTTCCACCACAAGAGAGATTCCATTTCCTGAAACTTCAATTCTCATAGCTCACTTACCCTTATCCAACTGAGAAGAGCCATCCTCTTTTCGGGTGGAGACGAGAAGCTTCGCCAGAGTAGTCAGATGCAGGATTGATGAAGTGCCCATGCTTGAGAGCTTGAAGATGAATCAGAGAGGGAAATGTGGTTCCCCTTTTCGTATGCAAGAGACTATACTTTTGTTTTGGTTTGGTTTTGTTTGGTTTTTTTCTTTGTATGGTACAAGTCAGGGTGGAGTTAAAGGGGGGTCTAACCGTGGTTGGCTTAAGAGACAATGTGGCTATGTCTCCTGCTTGCTTAAGAGATCCTCTCCAAACTCAAGCTTACTGTTTCAGGCCTCAATCTTAAAGCCCAATAGAACATGAACCAAACCGCTAAAGATATTGCTGGTTGAAACAGGCCCAACTGCCCATATTATAACAAGCTATAGCGAGCTGAGCCTAGTGCAGCTCAGCTCAAGCTCACTTATCTAAACGAGCTCAATTGGAGGATCAGGCTCAGCTCATGACAAGCCAAGCTAGCTCAGCTTGTTGACAACCCTAGTTGGAGGACACTGATATGGGTGTTGGTGTCCAACAATGATACAGTGTATCCAACATTGCACCTGCTGTGAAATATGTAGGCTTATATAGAAAAAATAATTGTCAATGTTGAAGCCTGACATGGACACTGGATGCTCAATGTGACAAAATTTGAAAAAGAAGTATCCTGACCAGTTACCAACTTATTGTTTGTAAAATTGGTCTGTCTATTAATGTGATGCTGTTGGTTTGCTCATGTGCAGGCAATTCTGGGAGGAACCATCCAGGTCCCAACTCTCACAAGTCACAGGAGATGTCATTCTTAAGGTTTTTTTTCAAACCAACGATGAAAATTCACTAGTGTGTAAACGTGATGTTTTTAGTCAGATTGACACTGAAAAATATCACACTATTCTTGGATGGGCATTTTAATTTAGCTGGCAAAGAAGTGGTGATTGTTGGGTACTTAGCTAATATCACACTAATTTAGCTGCAAACCAATGAAATTTTTTTATTTTTCATGGTTCACTATTCAGGTGGCATGAGTAACTGGTCTTATGGTTTGTAGGTCCGTCCTGGCGCTCAACCCGGTCAGAAGGTTGTTTTGAAGAGAAAAAGGTAAGGGTCTACATAAATGAGAGCTGCTCATTTTGTGATTTCTTCTGTTTCTAAAGAAAAGCATGAAGTTGCTGCTTATGTAGATTTACATAAGAGTTTATACGTCTACTCACCCTACCCTTAAAAGGGCTGATAGATATTATACTTATAGCTGTCAAGAGAGATGATTCTATTCTGCTAATCTGTATCTTGAGCTTTATATTCTGTTTATAACTTGTACATGGACTTATTGAGAGGAAATTGTCAACAGTAATAATAATAATAATACGTGGGTTCTGTTTCTAACGAAAAGCATGAAGTTGCTGCTTATGGAGATTTACATAAGAGTCTATACGTCCACTCACCCTTACCCTTGAAAGGGCTGATAGATATTATATTTATAGCTGTTGAGAGGGATGATTCTATTCTGCTAATCTGTATCTTGAGCTTTAAATCCTGTTCAAAACTTATACATGGACTCATCGAGAGGGAATTGTCTAAAGTTTGAAATCCCTCTACAGTTCAAACAGGCCTATCACAACAACAGACATCGATGTGATTTGAGACCCTCAAGATTTGAATTTCAAACTTGAGTCACATCACACCTACATTTGTGGCTGTGATGTGGCTGTTTGAACTGTAGAAGAATTTCAAATTGTAGACAATTTTCTCTCGGACACATCTTTTAATAGTTCTTTAGGTTTGCTTAACTAAGGTTAACAAGCTTTCTCAATGATATCCTCATACAGGGATTAAAACTAGGAGTTCTACATCGTTTGGGGATCAGTATGTGCTGATGCAGCATGCATGTAGATAAATGAGTGTGTGTTATAGGAGATCAAGCATAAAATAATGTGAGTGATGCAACACAATAACCAAGATTCCTACTAGCACCAAAACATGCAAGTCTAAGTGGTTCTCTAATTATATTAGGTGTGCATTAGTGAAAGTTAGGGTATACAAAGTAAGGAACTAATTAAATCCTAATTAATATGCCTAGAGTTATCAACTAAATTAGAGATCAAATTCTGGGTGTTCTGGGTGTATAAAATAAGAATTTAGAATGACAAAAGAGTGCAAATATACGTAATAAGATAAGAACATGTTAGGGCTTTGTTCCAAAGTGATTTAGAACCCTAATGGACTTTTTCCAAAGAGTTGGAAAGTTCCTACGGACTGTTCAAACAGAAAATCCAGCAAGCATGTGGGTGGAGAATTTTATCAAGCATGTAGTATGCAACCAATTTCAAGTATTTCAAATAAAGGGGTTTAGTGAATGGATGTACGAGGTTTTGCAAGAGCTAACGAAAGGCTAGGTTAGGGTTTAGTAAGCCCTACAAAACGTGGGTTGTAGGTCATGTAATACCCAAGAAATAGCCTCTAGCAATCCGATGCATATGCCACAAAACCACCTAAAACTACTCAAAATAGGGTATAAGAAAGGTGCTGAAAAGTGAAGAGAACACCTGGGATTTGTAGTAGTTGCAAGCCATGATGTGTGTAGCAAAGACCCTCCACCAAAATCCTTGAGAAATCCAAGAGGAATCAACCATTATGCTGAAGCCAAAATCTGCCCAGATTTTCAGTGTTGGCTGCCTATACCTAAGAAATCCCTTTGGGATTCTCTTAGGACTGAGTTTTCCCGCAGTCCTCCACTTCTCTTGGTGTCGCCCAGTAGTGTAGAATACCTTAGAGTATTCAAATTGAACCAAAATCCCACACTTTGAAGTTGGTGATCAAAACTCTCCGAGGCTGAAAATTTTCCAGATTGCAAACAACTAGAGAAAATCAAAAAAATAAAGAAGAGATAAGAGAGATAGATCCTTTTAACCCAAAGAGAAGGGGTTGACCTCCACCACCACTATTCAACTTGGGGTTTCCAAGCCCCTTTTTAGGGTTTTCTTCAAGTTCTTCATGTCAAAGAAGAAGAGAGCAACTAAATTTCAAAGCTTTATTCATTAAAAAACAAAAGGGACATGGGGTTGCTCTTATAGAGCAT
The DNA here is from genome assembly GCA_025762735.1 of Platanus orientalis. Taxonomy (NCBI): domain Eukaryota; kingdom Viridiplantae; phylum Streptophyta; class Magnoliopsida; order Proteales; family Platanaceae; genus Platanus; species Platanus orientalis. Next base: position 6,052 of record JAOXJP010083739.1, on the reverse strand, counting down.
CCCACAGCTAGGTATTACAAAAGTTAGGTCCTTTGGACCATAATAACCTTAGTTAAATAAAAATCCCCCCCATAATACCCCTAAAATAACAAGAAGACTGAAATCTCCCTAATCAGACAAATCTAGACTAAAATACCCTCAAAAATTTATACCTCCATACAAGAAACATAAATAAATGTGCAATAAATAAATAAATAACTACAACTAAGCATAAAATAAAACCTAAATATAAACTAAAGTCTCTCGGGCCTAAAACAACATATGGGCCCCTATTCGAACCAAAGTAATGGTCCAAATCTCTTACGACGTCTCTAATAGGTTTGAAAGGCACCCCTGGACTTGATGTCCGCATCAACTCTCCCCTCCTAGGAAAAAGCCGTCTTGGACGATAAACGGTTGCAATACTACTCAAGAATGTCGGAATCGATCTGCTGTAGTTGGCTCTCTGTTAGCTAGGTGTTGTCGATCTCTAGTTGGTGTTTCCACTTGACGAGGTATCTCTGGTAACCTCCTTGTCGAGTAGAAATGGTCTGATCGTCCAAAATAGTCTCAATCTTCTCCCTATGAGTAGTAACTGGTGAAAGTGGTGGCATAGGCTGAGGGGCTAAATTATGGATATCTACAAAAGGCTCAAGATCTGGTGTAAAATGGTCATGATAGGGAACTAAATCCTTTACATTAAATGTAGAGTTGATCCCTAAATCATTCGAAATATCTAAAACTTAAGCATTAGGTCTAATTTTGTTCAGAACTTTATAAGATCCCGAACTCCTCGCATGCAACTTCCATGCGATCCCTGCGGGGTATCACTCAGAGCAGAATCTAACTGTAATTGAATCCCCAACTTAAAATTCGCAATGCGATCGATGCAAGTCAGCCGACTGTTTATAACGATCATTATTCATAGCAATTCTACATCTAATCTCCTGGTATAGTGAATGAATATGATATGCAAATGCAAATGTAGACATGGGAATGAGGTTTATAGGAGCCCTAGGTCTCTAACCTGTAACAATCTCGAATGGACTCATATCAGTTGTCCTACTGACCAAACTATTATATGCAAGCTCTGCAATGGACAAAACACAATCCCATGACCTAAGGTTCTCACCAACCAAACATCTCAATAAAGTAACATGTATGTTCAGTAAAGGACCATGACTTTTGATTCCCACCTCAAGTAACCCATCAATAGATGGATGGTAATCTTGTGACAAGTGTCTAACTAATGGAAGCAACATATATGTTACCCTCATCTTCTATAGTACCTTCCAGAAATGTCTAACAGATTAGTCTCAATTAGGCACTAAGGAATTGGATACACTAGGAGTATGAACCATTTTCTCAAAGACTGTGTGTACTCTAGGCACAAGTAGTTCTTTCTCATGTGAAAGATCCAACAAAGTGTCTGGGATGGGGTCAGGTTCAGGCACAACAAGTCTAAACACTAGAATTGCTATGGGTACACTCACCTGGACCTCCTGAACCTCTTGGACCTCATGAATCTCTTTCTCAGCATCATGGTCAAGGTCAGGTACAATAGAACTAGACTCTTAAGACCTCTAAAGATGTGCTCTCCTAAACTCTTTGAACCTCTAGATCAATCTCTTAAGGTTCTCCTTCCTCATCATCATTAGGTATCTCCGTTGTAAGAGGATCATGTAACTCATCAGCTCTCACTCCATCTAATGACCAATCTTTTTTTGTCACTTCCTTATGCACAGTGTCTTGTATAAGCAAAGAATGCTCTATCTAATTAGGACACTGTTCAGGGTCTACTATAGGTAAACCCTCAACCACATCATTCCCCTTAGTGGGAGTAAGGGCAAGTCTAGAGGTACTAAGACTTGGCATGAGTGGTTGTCCACCAATAGGGGCTCTTAACCTAACATCCTTATACCTAGGATCTAGGAAACGTAAAGCAAAAAGCCTCACACATTTTTCCATGTCCTGGGCTAGTTTATAGGCCTCCTCTAAAGTGATGATATAGTAAAGACAGAGTAGGAGATTGGTTTAGTCTCTGTAAGTTTGCTATGGTATGTTTTCTCTCCTCTCTCATCTCTCTTTGCTCCTTCATCTATCGTTTCTCGTTTCTCGTTTCTCGTTTCTAGTCTCTCGTCTCTCTCCTCCTCATCTCACGCCTCTTCTTGGAATACAACAACAACAACAAACAGCCTTATCCCAACTCTTCTTGGAATCAAAGCTCTAAAAAATATTTTTGAAATCTCAGGCCTCCTCTTAAATCAAAACCCTTCACCTCCTCTTGAATCAATGCCCTAGAAACCCATATATTATCAGAAGTCTCAAACCTTTATAGGATCATCATTGGACCAGTTTTGACATGATTTTGTTTAAAATTTTCATTTGCAGAACAATCGTGAGCTCGCACCCAATCTAAATCTGACGAAAATGTTGTCTTTTTTCTTTTTTTTATTTGCAGAACAATCGTGAGCTCGCACCCAATTTTCATTTTCTTTTTTTCTTTTTTGAAGAGAGTTCGTTGATGGGATGATGTTTGTTAACGTGGTTCTCTCTTTGTTTATATACAAATATTTTTGTTGCTCAATGGATTAGAGCTTTTTTTAATCTTCTTTCTCATGCTTGATATTGCTTGTTTCTGTTTCTGTTGAAGTATGGTTGATGTACATTCCATATAATAGGTTTTGAATCACTTGACATATGCATCTACTTTGTCTCACTTGCAAATGTAATCTTTGTTTCTTTAATGTTAGACTTAGAACTTGAAATGAAGCTCCTTATGTAGAAACAGGGAGAAATGCCTGGACGTAATATGTTTCTTTTGATTGAGCTACACTCTTGTTTATTCAAATGGAGGCTCATAATTGTATGTTGACACAATTGAAAACATTAATAGCATGTTTGGTAGCCACATGTAATGTAATCATTTCATTTGAATTTCTCAAGGCACTTGTAGCCATGAGGTGATGGTTTGTAATGAACTCATTCAAATTTATGTTGATTTGTTAACTAGAATTAGAAATGAAGTCATCTTAAGTTTTTCTATAAAATGAAATGACTAATGTTATCAATCACAAATCAGTGCAAATCTGAATGAGTTCATTACAAACGATCCCATTGTGACTACAAAATCCTTGGGAAACTCAAATGAAACAAACGCAGCCTAAATCATCTAAGATTGTCTGGACCATGCAAGTTTAGTTATGCAAAGCAACTTTGTGACACCGTAAGAAACTTTGAATTTGTACACATAAAGTAATTCTTACATCTATTATTGCATTAAAATAATAAATATAATTATTGATTTGAAATGTGTGAAGATATGTAAAAAAAAAAAAAATTGTTATATGATTGAAAGCATGAATGTGATATTTTCTGTAAGTTGTGGATTCTGAGAACATTGTGAAACTATGTTTTTCATTATTTACTTATTTATTATTTTCAGCTATGAAAGTTTTCCATCTAGAGATACAATGAAACTAGTTTCTGTTTAAATGTGTTTCTTTGTGGAATTATAAATATACTTATTTCCATTGGAGAAGAATAGTTATACATTTTTCCTTTCTTTTCTTTTTCTTTTTTTTTCCTAATCTGTTTTTGGTCTCTATCAAAGTAGAAACTCATTGAGCTCTTTTAGATTAAATTCCTTAGTTGTTGAAGGTGCCCATTTTGTAAAACTCCATGCTATGCTGTTGAGCACTGTGGTGCTAGGACTCAGGAAGAAAAGGGCCTGGAGCAAGCTGAATGGGTCCTCTCTAATCAATACTTTTTTCTATTGTGGATAGATAAAGCTTGTGTTCATAGGGTCTGTTTTTTTTTTTTTGGATGAATATAGGATAGGGTTTGTATGATGGGCTGCTAGAGATATTAATATTTTTTCCTTTTATATTTTTTTATATTTTAATTTTTTGTGGTTCAAGAAGAAGTCCAAAATAAGTATGTAATAGCAAGAATCACAAAAGGGAAATCAGGTCATCCTGGCCAACCAAAATTCATCTCCTATGGAGGTCCAATCTCCAATGTCAAGCTCCAGGGAACCATATAATGGTGCTTCTGCTAACCTTGAGTAACAATGCACTGCCACACACTTGAATCAGAGTTTGAGATGGTTTAATTTTTTCCCTATTGTTTTCCTCTCCACATCTGATTGTACTTAAGCTTGTTTTGATGAAATGACCAGGTGAGTGGACTTTGAAGGGTCAGAGTTGTCTTTAGCAGGTGAAGTAATTGAATTTGTTGGATCTCCTGGCTGTAAATGCTTGGAATGAAAGGTTTGTGCATTCTTGTGCCTTCATGCTACGGTATTTTTTTATGTTATATGAAATATATTTTCAAATGATTAACTGTGTGCCAAGAACACTGAAATCATTTACCACGAGAACCTCATGCTAATAATCTGGATCCTTGGCAGTGACAAATGGGGGTTAGACCACATGAATCGTCTATCTTGGCATAGCAGTACAAGTAATGCACCACCTTTTGATAGGTTTGTCTTTGGAGATCCCTGGTCAGAAAATGACATGTTGGATCCTAATCATCTTTCTGTTTTTTTTTGTTTCTTTTGATGGTCAAAAAAACATTGTGACAAGTCAAGATTCCAAAATAATAATAATATGATGCAGCATGCATGTAGGTGAGTGAGTGTGTGTCATAGGAGACTAAACAAAGAATACCATAGGTGATGTAGCAATATAAACTGGATTCCTACCAATACTAAAGCATGCAAATTTAGTTTGGTTTCAAGTATGTTTAGATGTGCAATATAAAGTGTTCAAGTAAACAAAGTAAAGGCAAAATTATATCCTAATTTATGTGCTGAAAAATCTCAACAAATTAGAGAGCAATCAATGCCCAGCTTGCTGGCCGAAATTTAGTGTGTTTCAAAACATGGTTAAAGAAGTTCTAAAATGGTGAATTAAATGTAAAGTGCAAGGGACATGTCATAGGGTTGAACCAATGTAAGTTGATAGCCTAATAGCGTTTTTCCAAAGTAACGGAAAAGTACTATGGACTGTTATGTAAAAAAAAATCTAGCAAGTTGTTCTCTTGGACATTTTCACAAACATGTGGGAGGCATCCAATTTCAAAGAATTTGTAAACGTGAAATATAATAGGCTGAAATACAGGAATTTGCAAGGGAAAATTAAGGGAATTGTTGGAGGCTGATTAACTTCAAAATTGTGAGCTGTAGGTTCAAAAAAAACCCTAGAAAATTATCACACAACAGTTCGCATTCATGCCAACAAAACCACTCAAGTTCTACTCAACAAAGGAAATAAGAAAGAGCTGAAAATTGGAAGTGTGCACCTGTTGTTAAAGTAGCTGAATCCTCTTGATGTTGTTGATTAAAGATTTCCACGGAATTCCATATTAGTTCAACTGAATCAATCCCAAAGTGAAGAAGGTTCAAATCTATCCAGAATTTGAGCGTGCTACCCCACCTAAGAATCCCTCTTGAGATTTCTTAGGGTTTTGAAGAAACAATTCCCCTCCTACACTAGGTGTGTCGCCCAAGCCTTATGATGGTCCTTGGATGTTCGAACTGTTTCAAAACTCAAAATTTTTAATCCGGTGAAGAGATATATTGCTAAAAGAAATTTTCCAGTTTGCTGAAAATTAAATATTAATGGAACCAAAGAATAGAGAAGAAGATAGAAAACCTTTTAACCCAAAGGGAAGGGACTGCCTCCACAACCACCGTTAACTTAGAGGATCTCCAAGCCCTTTCCAAGCTTTACTCTAGGTATTCATGAACCAGAGAAAGAAGCCAGCGTTGTTTTTTTCAAAAATTCATTAATTAATTAAAAGAAGGAGGCGTGTGGGTATTCTTATAAAGCTTCCCATGCCTAGGGCTACATAATAATGGGTCCTTAGGATCAAAATTTCCATGTTTAGAGAAATTTGCTCCAAAATACCCTTAAAACATTAAATTATACTAAAATAACCCTTATCAAACAAATTCTTCCTAAAATACCCTCAAAACTATCCCCCCCCCTTTACAATGTGACATAAAATAAAATGTAACATGGAAAGAAATAACTACTAAGCATAGAAAAATCCCTAAACATAAATC
>JAOXJP010083728.1:0-14903 GCA_025762735.1 Platanus orientalis | reverse complement strand
CATATGATGATCATGGGAAAGCATATGTAGATATGTGATTGTTTAAATGAATTTTACTAATTTCTTTGTTTAAGAACGGTAAACCTCCTAACACCCCGGACAACCAAATCCTGAATTCTTAGTGGTCATCTCTCTGGATTTACAAAGACTTCGAGAAACAGTCATCTGAGTACAATCACTTACAAGACCAATCTACTCTGACTCCTCTAATTATTTTAAAATGGGTAGCACATTTTGGGTAATTGTCAAGTCTCTAATTAACCCAAAAAAATTCAATGGAAATCCAAAATTCAATATATCAGTGGCTATTTCTTGGTAGTTCTAATGTCCTTAAGACTATCACCCCGGACCATCTCATTTGGAATCTCTAAAAGCCCAATCACCACATTTTTCCTAATCAGGTCAAAACACTTTTTGTCTATATTTGGCACATAGTGGACCCGTGAGAATTCCCACGAAACCCAAATTCTGTAAGGTCAGGCCCATTCTTAGTTTTTTCCTACCTTCAAAAGACTGTCTCTTGGAAAGGGTCAATTATAGACTCGAGCTAGCCTAACATCCCCATTCTTTTGTGGACTATGGTCAACTTACCTAACCAAGTAATCCCCCTTTGAAAAGCTCCCGAAGATTGCCCAAAAACCCAATGGCTAGGCTATTAATTCTTATAACTTCGAGACCCTTTAAACTTCAATACTTTGTGACCCATCAATTTTTCATGTCAACCTCAGTCAACTCCAGTGACAATTTCAGTTAAGATTTTTCACTTACTAAGAAGGGGGTTTTGAGCACAATTTCTTGCTCAGGTATCATTTTTTAGAATGGTTTGAGTCTATATCTCACAAAATCCAAGGTTCACCTTTTACTTGAAGATCTCAGAGACCAATTTGATCATCTTACCCTTCTAGTAAATATTTGAGAGATTTTTTTGTCAATCAAAGTATGATTTCCCTAATTGGTACTTATCGTAATTCATTTTTGACTAATCTGTTGCGACCGAAACATCTGAGACTTCAAAACCCTATTTTGAGTTTGTATGTTTTAGAGCACGGGAACCTAAAAAATAAGATTGCACAGTAAAAGGACTTTTTTCCTTGAAATTTATTTTATTAGATAATGATGAGGTAATAACTTTTGTCTTCTAGCTCATTAGTGCTCATAAATATCATTCACACTAAAGAGAAATATTTTAATCCTTAAATGATGATCTCCCTTGTGCACCCCCATGTACCCCCTCTAAGATCAATCCCATGAATTACAAATTTCTATAGGATTCATCTCTACCCCCTCACTTAGCACAACCCTTCTCATCCCTTGATTGCTCTAAACCAATCAAAGGTGATGGATGGCAAGCCAAGTTTCATCTCTCACCCTTAATTTCTCAAAAACCCTGTATACTCCTATGAACCATCTCTAAGATCAATCCCATGAATTACAAATATCTATGAGATTCATCTCTATCCCCTCATTTACTATAAGCCATGTCACCCATTGATTACTTCCAACCAATCAAAGGTGATATATAGCAACCAAAATTTCATCTCTCACCCTTGATTCAATTAAAGCCCAAACTTTATCATAACCACCCATTTTGGTAAACCCTAATTCTAATCACATCCCTAGACTTCTCACTTATTTACTCACCTTCTAATCTTGGCCATTGGTTGCTCTCAATCAATGGAAAAAGTGTATTGGCCTTCACACCTTCTAATCTCAATCCCAAACTTCTCACTTATCTAGTCACCTTTTAGTTTCTCTCAACCAATGAGAGAAGTTCCTTGGCCTCCACACCTTCTAATCTCAACCTTAGACTTCTCACTTACCCATTCATTCTCTAATCTTAACCCTTGGTTTCTCTCAACCAATGGGAGAGGTGCCTTGGCTTCCATACCTTCTAATATTGACCATTGATCTCCTATGAATTTAGGATTAATCCTAGCCCTTCAACCACACCCTCAAACCTCTATAAATAGCCCCAATTTCGTGCACAATAAGGAGGATTTTTTTGAAAAAAAATTTGAGAGAAAGAAGAAAAGAAAGAAAAGGAAAATCCCTAAGGCACTAACCTTAGCCCCAACCCTTGGTAGAGGTCATCCTAAACCCTCATTCTAATTAAATTTTAGGTTAGATTCAAGCATTTAATTTTCATATTCGTAACATACTGCTATTATGTGCAATGCATACTCCATGACTACCTCTTGAAGGGGGCTACACAGTGGAAACAAAACATGTCTCTGTTGATTTTATTTTTTACCATAGTACATTTTTTTTTTGTGATTTTTGTAGGGATCAAAATGATCCTAAACTTTTATGATAGGCTCTTGGATAGGTAGCCCACCTACAATAAAAATTTCATGATTTTTAGAGCAGTTTTGAGTCATGGTTCAGTCCCCCCAAATTTACCCAAAAATTGTTTTTTTTCTTCTTCTTTCTTTACCTATTTGTAGTGCAGAATTTTTTTTATGATTTTTGTAGTTTGAGTTTGGGTTTGATTTTTTTACACAACACATTTAAGAGGGTCCCCTACCTCTAAAATTTTGGATTCTTTAAATCCTAGAAGGTGGCCCAAATTGCCAAGACCAGGCTGCTAGACTTTTATCCAAGCCTGATGCCTGAATTTTAAGGAATTAAAATTCAGGCGTCTGTGTAAATTCAAGCATTAATGTAAATTCAGGCGTCAGTGTAAATTCAAGCATCAATGTAAATTTCGGTGTTAGTGTAAATTGAAGCATCAGTGTAAATTCAGGCATTAGTGTAAATTTAGGCATCAGTGTAAATTCATGCGTCAGTGTAAATTCAGGCATCAATGTAAATTCAGGTGTCAGTGTAAATTTAGGCGTTAAGCATGAGATAGAATGTGTTTTTGTATTGATTTTGATGTTTCATTCTTTATTATTTTTGGAGAATGAATTAAGTTCTAAAATTTATACAACATGTCATTAAGGGAACCCTCTGTCTTTATGCAAATCCCCAGAATTTTTAAACCACATAAGGTGGCCCAAATTGCCAAGACCAGTATGTTGGACATTTGTCTAGGCCTGACGCCTAAATTTTAAGGAATTAAAATTTTAAGGAATTAAAATTCAGGCGTAAGTATAAATTTCAGGCGTTTTGATTTTCAATTTAGTTTCATTCTCCAATTCTTGTTTATTCATCTTTTTATGTTATGTTTAAGACTATTTCATTTCACATGATCACATGCTTCTCTATCATGTTTCCTTTTAGTTTTATATGTATGTATGCATGCATGTACATGGCCTAGAGGACCCATCACTATAAACCCCTCTTCCAAATTATGAAACCAACCCTACTGAGGTTAACCTAGACACTTGTAATTCTTAAGTATATTCAATGCTTAAATTTTACTGGGGGGACAATGCCGGTGTAGTGGCTGCTACGTCTGCATAGTCAAGTTAAAAAACCTTACCTAATCACTACCTTTAAATCCTTCATGACCTTTTATGACCTCCACATTATCCTAGGGTTATATCGTAGTGGGTCACAACCCAAAGACCCTAGGAATTGGCCATAGTGCAATCATATCCTCAAAAATACATTCACATGGGTATGACATAGTCCTGACCCCCATTTTACTAACCTGTTTCAGCAGTAAGGAGTACTTTGTAAGTATATAATGGACTAAAATGAACCTATCTTGGATCACTCTCACAGTCAGACGTATTTGACTACTGAGACTTGCACACACAACAAACCTCCAGAACTACATGCAGTTTGATCCCAACAAAACCTTAGGAACCCGAACCACACAAGATTGGGTATGTAGGTAGCTTGAGATTATGACTCAGGTACAGCTGCAATGATCAGACCATGGGGGTGGTCCAAACCAGTAACTATTACACCTAATAGGCACATAACCTTAAGATACTTTATGGCATGCATGTTACAAGAAGTCACCCTAAAAAGTTGGATAGTTAGGGTGCCTAACACTTTCTCCAACCACAACAAAACAGCTTACCCCTACTCTTTGGAAAACCAGACTAGTATTAGAAGTTAACCCTCTAGACCTTAGGGTCTAGACTTTCTTTCCCCGACAACAGAAGTTAATGTCCAACTCCATTAGAAAACCCAAGTTGGTGGCGACTCCCAAAAAAACCTTGCATTAGCCAGCCACATAATCAAGACTCAACATTTTTCTAATAAACCATCCTTTTCCTCAATCAAATACCAAGTCAGACACTAGAGATGTCATAGCCGGCGAAGTGGGGGTAGAAGTTGAAAGGGGACGCGTGAGAGGTTAGAGCCTCCTCTCCTATTTTACCCGATGTCCATAGTTGTGCAAACTATGTGGCTGACCATATTTGCTAAGCATGGTGCAGTGTCCAAATCTCTTGCAATTTGGCCTTTATCTCCCCCACCTTAGCTTGGGGATTATCTTAACTTTGATGTAACTGCTCTTAAGCAGCCCCTTTCTACTTAATATATATATGCCTCTTTATAAAAAAAAAGTAGGATTTCTTTGTTGAGTATTGTTATGTCAATTAAATCAATTTTTATGATATATAAATTTGTAGAACAAACGTTCAAAATTGATGTGATAGTACACCACAAACTTGCATGTGTTGTGTTTTTGAATTTGGTACCTCAGTTTGGAAAGCTCGCATCATCTTTGATCTGAATGGATGAGTACCACTACAATCTCTATTTAGGATGTGACACGATATCTAAAAAAGGGTTTATTAATAAATACACAGGTACTTATCCATTCTGAATTTATCGTTATATCCTCTTTTGACTATGTGTATTGACTCAAACACCTTTATCAGGCCACATTTCATGCATTGATTGGTAAAGGAGTGGTACCTGTCCATTTATACTGAAGATGATTCGACATCCCTTTTAGACACCACTTTTTAAATGAATGAACTTTTTTGGCACTTCTAACCTTAAACATACCATGTGGTAGCTCATAGTGTAGTCACACAATTGGTCATGAGCCAAGTAAGTCTGAGCTAAGCTTAGCCCTTGGGCTCATGACAAGCCTAAGACTACTCCTTGTGTGATGAGCTTGAGCTGAGCTAGTAAAGCTCAGCTCATTGACACCCTAACCCACCTATAGAAAAGGAAAAATAGAGTTATCAATTGGGGCCAGCCCAAGCCCAAGCCTAAGCCTGAACTTAGCATGATACAATCAACCCAAAGTTAATCCATTCTAAAACAATTGGTTTTGGACCAAGTTCACTACCTAAACTGACAACTAATGGACTAACACATGGTATGCATAGGGTTAACATTGTCAAAAAGGTGTTCATTTAAAAAATTAAGAGCCCGTCAACCAAAAAATAAATAAATCCAAATAAGAGGAGAGTATAAAAGTTTAAAGCTCCCCACATTAGCATGAGGGAAGAGGTAAGTCGCACACTCCCCTTGTTTTTCCTTTGTAGCTTCATTTCGTAAGATGTAGGCTTTATTTGGCTCTCTAGCTTGTCTATCTTACTTCCATTGCCTAGTTGCATGTTGTATCTTGCATTAGGACAGAATTCAACTTTTTGTGGTACGTATATGAATTCTTATAGTTAATATTCCATGTATTTGATTACATCTTTATATGTATTGATGATGAAGAATTTTGACCAGGCTAACTAAGCCAATTGACCAGATGAACCGCTCCGGCCCGACCGCTTTTCCAACTGACTTACCCTAGTAACCCACCTTAATAAAATTACTGACCGACCCTCTTACCAAATGGTTCATCAATGGCATAGGTCATCGACCGATCGACCCTCATGTCAATCAACTTTCAAATAGAGAAACATAGATGACGAACCCATCAAGATGGGCAACCGAGGTTTGGTAGCTTTACCATCACCGAACCTATGGCCAATTCACTAAACAATAGCGGCCGAACTAACCGCAACCAAGACGAGGAAATGGTTATGAGACGCAGGGCGATAACCAGTCCAACCCCTACATATGTGCTACTCCTCCACATTCTCCCAACTAACTCAGAATATTCCTAAGCAATCATGTGGAGGAACCAAGGGAGCTCTTATATTAAGAAGAGAACTCCCAAAGAAAGGCAAGTAAGTACAATCACTTCCAAGAGAAGAAATACGAGAATTCTCTGATCCTCGATCCCTGACTTGGGCGTTGGAGCGGTGTAGCCCGGTGCCACACCGACGTCGTTTGTTGCTTGTGTGCAGGTAAGATCATAGCTGAAGATTCTAGATTGAAGGCCACTGGGAGATCATCTTGGTGATCCAGTCCTCGGCATCATCAGTTGGTGCCGTTTGTGGGCAACTAAGGGAAGTTCCCGGCAAGACAAAGATCTTATGGTGGAAACTCGATCTGGAACAATGGAAGCCCATCGGAATGCATCATCCACAAATGATCAAGGGAGGAGAGAAGTCGAGGCAGCTAGAATCACAAGCCTGGAACAACAAATACAAGACCTCAGTCGTAGCATGGAACGAATGGTATAGTAGAATCAAGAGCTGAGCCCTAAGCTTATGGAGCGGATGTAGCACCTGATCCCCCAAGCTTATGGAGTGGATGTAGCACCAATCATCAGGTAGGAAGGAAACTCAAGAAGCTACATGTCTTGGGCCAGATGTTGAAGAAGAATTCTGGAGAGAAAAGCAAGGGGACAACCATGGCCCAGGGGTCTCCACATAGCAACAGATCGGCGATGTAGGTGAAAGAACTGATGCAAAATAGGAGAAAAGTATCCAGAAGATGCAAGATCAGCTGAACACGGTGATGGAAGCCCTTAGGGGAAAAACCCCTTCCATAATGGAAGCATTGGTGCAAAGGACTGATCATCCCTTCTCCATGATGATCATGTCTCATCCCCTCCCCAAGAAGTTTGGAATCCCCCCAATAAAGCCATTTGACGGAAGCAGAGATCCATTCGACCACCTTGAAACATACAAAACTTTGATGCTCCTCTATGATTATTTAGATGAGGTCATGTGCAAGGCTTTCCCTGCTATATTGAAGGGATCAACATGGAAATGGTTCAATAGTCTTCAACCCAACATCTTCAACTCCTCTAAATTGAGCCAGCACTTAGCCAGTCACTTCATAGGAGGAAGGCGTTATCATAGGACGGCCACCTGTTTACTCAATGTCAAACAGGTGAAAGGAGAATAGTTGAGAGACTATGTCTCCCATTTCAATTAGGAAGCAATGCAAGTAGATGATGCCGATAGAAAGGTAGTGCTCATTGCCTTCATCAATGGGCTGTTACCCATAAAATTCTTATTCTCCCTCTCTAAGTCTCCTTCGAATAATATGGCTGAGTTAATGCTTTGGGCCCAGAAGCACATGAATGTCGAGGATGCAATGACAGCCAGAAGAGACCAAGGAAATGAGATACAAGAGCTATTGAAGAGAAAAAAAGACAACTGATTGAAAGAAGAAAAAGGTGAAGTAAGGATGAGGGACAATACCAACCGATTGGTAAGGCTGAGAGAAACACGAATGCCTGTTCGATGAGCACAGGTTTACACCCCCCTTAACACCCCTCTCGAGTAGGTATTCATGTATGTACATGATGATCCATCCTTAAAGTGGCCCGAGAAGCTCAAGACTCCTCCAGGGAAGAGATCCCATAGGAAATATTATAGATTCCATTGTGACCATGGCCATAACACGGAGGATTGTGTCGACCTGAAGGTTCAAGTAGAAGCCCTCATTCGACAAGGCAGGTTGAGATGCTTTGTAGTGACTCACCATCGAGAATCACCAAAGGGGGCAAAGGAGCCACCAAGCTAAAACCTAAAAATGAGCCACTTCAAGAAATAAAAGTCATTGTGGGAGGGTCTACAGGAGGTGGTGAGTCGACATCAGCACGGAAGGCACATGCACTAGCCATGAGGTCTTCAAGAAATGAGGTCTACACAACCGATGGACCCCAAGAATTCCCTCAAACTTGTTAAGAAGACATCACATTTATGGAAGAAGATTCTCGAGGGGTCCAACACCCTCATGATGATGCTTTAGTAGTCACGCTGGTCATAGCCAACAACCGAACCAAAAGGATATTGGTCAACAATGATAGTTCTGTAGACATCTTATACTTATTTGCTTTCGAGCAGATGGGAATTAGAAAGGATAAACTCCAACCGACAGCGTCACCTCTTGTAGGGTTCACCGGAGACAAGCTATACCTTGCGGGGGTCATCATGTTACCAATGACAGCTGGGGCTAGTCCTCACCAGGTAACAAAAGAGGTTGACTTCTTGGTCATTGATTGTCCCTTAACGTATTATGCCATCCTCGGTAGACCAATGCTCAACAAGATGAAGGCTATTACTTCCACTTATCATCTATGAATATGCTTCCTGATAGAGGAGAGAGTTGGGGAGGTCAAGGGCTATCAGACAATAGCCCAAGAGTGTTATGTGGCATCTCTAAAAGGCAAAGAATCGAATGAAGCTCTAGTCATCAATGACATAGAAGACAAAGATGATGTTCAACTAAAGTAGACCGGGCCCGTATAGAACTTAGAGGAGCTCAACATTGACCCTAGCTACCCCAAACGGGTTTTACATGTTAAAAGGGCATTCTTAGAAGAATTCAAGCATTGTTTGAAAGAACTACTGATGGTCTATAAAGATGCCTTTGCTTGGACACACACAGACATGCTAGGGATCGAATCAAAGGTGATCACACATAGGCTAAGTGTCGACCCTTTAGCTAGACCGATCAGATAGAAGAAGATGACACTTGTCGCTGATAGAAATGAAGCTATAGTCGAGGAAGTGGATAAAATTTTGAAGAAAAGGTTCATACGAGAGGTCGCTTATCCCGACTAGATCACCAATGTGGTGTTGGTTAAGAAGAGCAACGGGAAGTGGAGAATGTGCGTAGACTTCACTGACCTTAACTAAGTTTGCCTAAAGGACAGTTTTCCACTACTGAGGATAGATGCATTGGTCGACTCTACCTCCGTGCATGCTCTGCTTAGCTTCTTGAACACATTTTCTGGTTACAACCAAATACGGATCGAAGAGGGGGACCAAGAAAAAACATCCTTCATCACTGACCGAGGCACATTTTATTACAAGGTCATGCCATTTGGCTAAAAAAACACAGGGATGACCTCTAAAGATTGGTGAGTAAAGTGTTCAAAACCCAGATTAGGAGAAATGTCGAAGTCTATGTGGATGACGTGCTAGTAAAAAGCATAGAAGTTAGGAAGCACATCGACGATCTGAAAGAAACACTCTGCACCCTGAGGAAGTACCAAATGAAACTTAACCCGACAAAGTGTGCCTTCGGAGTGTCGGCAAGGAAGTTTTTGGGATTCACGATCTCTCACAGAGGAATTGAGTCCAACCCCAAAAAAGTTGAGGCGATCCTAAGCATGAAATCACCATGAACCATAAAGGATATACAATGACTGGTAGGAAGTGTTGTAGCCCTTAGCCATTTCATTTTGAGGCTGACGAATAAATGCTTTCCTTTCTTTTAGCTCTTAGAGAAGGGGTTCGAATGGACCGTGGAAGTTGAACGATCATTTCAAGATCTTAAGCAACACTTAGCATGTTTACCAACTCTCAGTCGAACGATGCAAGGAGAAGACCTATACTTGTATCTGGCAATGTCTGAGGTGGTCATGAGCTCGATTCTAGTCAGGGATGAGCATAGTCAAATTCTTATGTACTATGTCAGCAAAGCCCTCCATGGAGCGGAACTCAGATATCTGCCTCTAGAGAACTGGCACTCACACTTGTGGTTTTAGCAAGGAGGCTTAGACCATATTTTCAAGCCCATCCAATTATTGTATTAACAAACCAACCTTTAAGAGCAGTGTTGCAAAAGCCAGAAGTGTTGGGTAGGATGATAAAAGTGGGTTATAGAAGTGGGCAAGTATGATGTCAGCTACCAACTGAGGACTGCTATCAAGGGACAAGTCTTAGCAGATTTCATGGCAGAGCTAACTCTAGCTGAGATGGTGAACGATGAAAATGAATGGACTACACGTGGATGGGTAGTCTACTGCTTCATCTAGTGGTGCAGGACTCCTACTGACCACACCCAAGGGGTTAGAAATTGAATATGCAATCCGATTAAGATTCAACGTGACGAATAACGAAGTAGAATATGAGGCATTGATAGGTGGATTGAATCTGGCGAAAGAAGCAGGAGCTGTACATGTGGCTGCTTACACCGATTCCAAGCTCGTCAAGGGACAAGTAACTGGTGAATATGAGGCAAAAGAGGACCGAATGAAAAAAAATACTTGACTAAGGTCACCAAGCTTATATCCCACTTTGAGGCTATTAGTGTTCGGCACATACCCCAAAGTCATAACGTGCAGGTAGATTGACTGGCACGACTAGCCTCGGATGATAAGTATATTGTAAGGAATCAGTTTCCCGTAAGCCACCCTATTCAACCCAGCATGGAGGATGAGCCGAGCATCCCGGTCCATATGAATGAGTCTGAAGATGACTGGAGGTCCCCCATCACACAATTCCTCAGAATGGGGAGTCTACCGTTGGATTGGGTAGAAGCCTAAAAACTCAAACTCTGAGCCATCCATTACACCCTGACTAGTGATGTTCTGTACAAACAGAGCTTCACCATTCTATATTTGAGATGTCTGTTATCAACCAAGGCCGAATATGTCTTAAGGGAGGTCCATGAAGGGATATGTGAAAATCATTCTGGAAGTCGGATGCTTGTCCATAAGCTGGTTAGAGTGGGATATTATTGGCCAACAATGCATATTGACTCGACAAATTTTGTTCGGAGGTGCGATAGCTGTCAAAGTTTTGCCAATATCCCTAGACAGCTCGCAGAAGAGCTCACGCCCATCACAGGGCCATGGCCCTTTGCTTAGTGGGGCATAGACATTATGGGGCCTCTTCCCCAAATGATAAGACAAAGGAAATTTATGGTGGTGGCCGTGGACTATTTTACAAAATGGGTCGAGGTCGAGGCACTAACAACGATAACCGAGCACAACATACGCAACTTCGTTTGGAAGTCCATCATATGCCGATTTGGAATACCACAGGTTATCATTATAGACAATGTAAAGCAGTTCGACAACAAGCATTTTCATGAGTTTTGCTCTCAGTTGGGGATCAAGAACTACTTTTCCTCCCCAGCTCATCCTCAAGCCAATGGTCAGGTAAAAGTCACCAATAGGACCATACTGAAGATAATCAAGCCCAGGTTGGAGGCATCAAAAGGACAATGGACTGAGGAGCTACCGGAGGTCCTTTGGGCCTATAAGACTACCCTAAGAAGTCCCATAGGAGAGACTCCATATGCCTTGGCCTTCGGCTGTGAAGTAGTAATTCTTGTAGAAATTGGGATGGCAAGTTTGAGGATTCAGAAACTGCAAGTCAAGTGTGTAGAGGAAAAGTTACGTTTAAACCTAGACTTGATAGAAGAGAAGAGAAACGAAGCCTCCCTCCGAATGGTTGCCTACCAACAGAGAATGATGAGATACCACAATGCCCATGTATACCCCAGGGGTTTTAGAATAGGGAGCTTGTTCTACAGAAGGTGAGCATAGCCACACAAGTCCCTGGAGACGGCAAGTTAGGACCCAATTAGGAGGGACCTTACAGAGTCATCCGGATCGCACAGAAAGACACTTACTACTTGGATTCCATGGATGGAAAGCCCCTACCTCGACCATGGAACATTGAACACTTAAAAATGTATTATCAATAGTGTAATTTTTTATTCATGATAATGGAATTTGTTTACTATTGTGTGAGCCATAGTGATCTACAATTAGCGTCCCGAGGAGTCAAAAAATAAACTAAGTCCAATAAAATGACCCTCGATCTACTACAACAGTTTATAATTAACATCCCGAGTAGAGTAAAAAAAATGGACTAAGTCTAATAAAATGACTCTCGATTTACTACAAAGGCCTACAATTAATGTCCTGAGTAGAGTCGAAGAAATGGACTAAGTCCAGTAAAACAACCCTCGGTCTACTACAATGG
Source organism: Platanus orientalis (assembly GCA_025762735.1). NCBI lineage: Eukaryota > Viridiplantae > Streptophyta > Magnoliopsida > Proteales > Platanaceae > Platanus > Platanus orientalis. Next base: position 2,970 of record JAOXJP010083728.1, on the reverse strand, counting down.
TCTACAATTAACGTCTCGAGCGGAGTGAAAAAAATAGATTAAGTCCATTAAAATGACCCTCGGTCTACTAGAACGGTCTACAATTAACGTCACGAGTGGAGTCAAAAGAAAAATAAGTCTAGTAAAACAACCCTCGATTTACTACAACGAGCTATAATTAAGATCCCAAGTATTGTCGAAAGAGTGGACTAAGTCCAATAAAATGATCTCTGGTCTATTATAATGGTCTATGAGAGATGAAGCCCTCGGTCTGCATGGCAAGCATCCTACTAAGTCGATCGACAAGCTAATTACTTAATGGAATGAGCGGTTTACTGGATGACATCATACCAAAAATGAATAAAAGAAAATTTTATTTAATAATTGTCAGAGGTACAAAAAGATGAAGTAAAGGACACTCGGTCCTAACAAAAAAAGAAGAGCCAACTCTAAGAGGTTGCATCATCCTTCTCCTGCTTTGCATCATCCTCCTTACTTAGCTCGAGCACAACAGATGTTGACTCAACGTCGGTCTTGAACATGGAGAGGTCGAGATCAGGGTAAGTCCTTAAAGCCCGACAATGGAGGGTTTCAAAACCATTGATGTAAAATTTCGTAGTCTCATCATTAAAGGCCTCAGACTCCATATACGCTACGATCGCCTCGTTGGTAGCCCTTTCCTTCTCCACCTCCCATTGAGACCTCAGCTTGTCTAGAGATGCCTGTAGGACTGCTGCACTAGCCTTCTCCCCTTCAAGTTGATCCCAAGCTTGCTCCAAGGCAGTCTCGCTTCCCTTAAGCTTTTCCTCAGTAACGGCTAGGTTATCCCTCAAAGCTAACCATTCAGGTTCAATCTCAACCAACTTCTTCCTAAGGTCACCAATGTAATTGTTGGTGGCGAGCTGGCGATTCGTGAGGACCGCCATTTTGGTAACACTTGTGGTAAGGAAGATCAGCAATAGGTTACAAGATAAAGTAACCAAACTCTCAAAAAAAGAAAAGAGAAGAAAGAGAAGAAAGAAATGCTTTACCTTCCCAAGATGGAAGAAGTGCTCCTTGCCAGAACGTCCGTGTTGTTAGGCCAGAGGCTCCTCAGGTCCTGGTCAGAGATAACCTACCGAAGGTGAGTAATAACCTCTTCATCATTGTCTAAAGGAGAAGGCTGAAACTTCTCCTTCCCCCTGCTCGACCCCTCAAGGACGTGACGCGGTAAGTCTTTGACACACTTATCGAACATTGGAGCTGCCTCCAAATTCGCTTCTATGTCAACAACGGAAGGAGGAGGTAGTCCGACCGGAAGAGCGACTACCTGAGGAGTTGAGCTAGATGTACCCTTCTTAGCAGAATGATTGTGGGAAAACTTGGGTTTTTTGCAAGAACTTCCTGGGGTTGCCTTAGAGGCGATTCTCGCTAGGGAAGATTTTGATGGGATGACCGACATATCTGTATAAAAGGAGCAAAGCTTTTTTTTTTTAAAATGATGACCTGAATGAGCGACCGGAAGAGGGGAAGAATCGGATACCCGATCGATCAACATGCCTGAAGGCAATACTGTCGACTCGGATGTCTGACCAACTTGAGAAACTGAAGGCCCTGACGAAGGAATCTTTGGGCCAAACAAGTAAGTAGAAAGGGATTCGGCATTCACCAATAGGGAGTAATACCGAACTGGGTGTGCAAAGGCACGGGCTAGCCTCGTAAGCTAGGCCTTGGATAGTGGATGCTCTACCAATGCTATAAAAATGAGGAAGACCAGACCGACCGAACCAAAAATGAGTAAGAAAGACTAATATGACCAAGAGTTACCTTCTTTACGAGGCTCCCCCCATATCTTGGGGACTGTTTGGATCCGGTCAAGAAGTAACTCCCACGGGAAGGATTCTAACCCATCCTCGGACACAAAAAAAAACTTATTTTTCCAACCTCTATTCACGTTGGAAGACTCGTAATTAGTGTTCGCTCAATCACCCGAGCCGTGAAATACCACCATTCCGAGTGCATCTCAACTGCCTTATAGCAGTAAAAGAACTCTGGTATGGTAAGGTGATCCCGACCGCCACTGCATACAGGCCACAACACCATGTAGGTAATTAGAATCCTCCATGAATTTGGTATGACTTGGCCTCGAGCTAGGCGAAGATGGGAGAAGAGTTGACGAATGAACAAAGGAATCAGGAACCATAGGCTAGCTTCCAAGGCCTGTTTAAAAATAAAAACCTCATTCGGGAGGCAAGAAGAAGCCCACTCATTGAAGGTGGGAACCCGTTGAGTGATTGACTCAGGTATTTGATAGAAATGATGCAAATTCTCTAGTCGAGACCTCGACAAAGTAGAAAGAATGTGTTCAGCAGCATATGGCATACTAGCAAAAAGATCCGATCTAGCAGGTAATGAAGATTGAGTCGAATCAAGAGAATCAACTCGGACAAAGTTCTCATCACGAGCCATAACAGACTCAGTCGACTCGGCATAATTATTCATCTGACTGAGAGCGTATATAACACCCATCGAGGGACCTAGAACCTTTAAGATCTAATTAAAAAAACAACTCAGGGAGGAGAAGTCAAATCCTAAGATGCTTAATTCTGGAGACTGTTGTTGTGTGTGAAGGTAGTAACAAAAATGGGTCAAGTGGAACCCTAAAGGTGCTCTGGTATAGTCCAGGGTAAATCTCTAAGGGAAAAAAATAAGTGAATGGAAGTGCCACTGATGTGAATGCAGGCAGACTTTAGTAAAACTAGAACCAGAGCCGAAAGAAGAAGAGGAAAACAAAAAAAAAAGATGGAAAAACCAGAAAATGGAAATGGTGGAACAGAAAATACCTGAGCAAGACTTTCCTGGCTAATAACTCCTTGGGCATAATGCAAACACGAGCAGAATGATTTTAAAAGACATGGTACCAGAAAGAAAAATTGCAACGAAGCAGAAGAACAGAAATGAGGGAAGGGTGTCAATTTATAAGATGTCCAAGCTACCCCCGACAGTCGGATC
>JAOXJP010083717.1:0-14904 GCA_025762735.1 Platanus orientalis | reverse complement strand
GTGGAGGTAGTAAAGAGGGACATGGCAGCTTGTAATTTAACGGCAGATAAGGCCCTAAACAGAGCGGAATGACGGAATAGGATTTGTGTAGCCGACCCCAAATAGTTGGGATAAGGCTGCTTGTTGTTGTTGTTGTTGTATCTTCGGATCTCTTTGGTTTTCCTTGATCAATTCCAAGACTTGCTTCGGGGTTGGTAGATCAATGATGTCAATACGATGCTTCTTATCATTTGGCGTGCTCTCCTGGGGGCCATTTGTTGGGGTTTATGGAAGGAAATGAATGCTCGTACCTTTGAGGGTAAGACGCGATTAGATGCAGAGCTAGTCTTGTTCATCTACAAATCTTTGTTTGATTGGGTGTCCATTAGGGCTAATTGTGAGGAAATTGTTTGGTATTCGATTTGGTGCGAGAATATGTAATTTTGTTTTTTTTGTTTTTCCTTTTTCCCATTTCTGCCATTTTTTCACCTCCTTGGTGATGTCTTTTTGTTTCTTCTTTCTTTGTTTGCTTTTCTCTTCAATAAAGTGCATCATTTATCTCTCTCTAAAAAAAAGGGTGTCAATGTGCTTTTGTGAAGGAGAACCTACATTAATGGGGTGTTCGTAGCGAGTAAGTTGACTCATCTAATTGGGGGGGGGGGGAGGAGAGGAGTGTGATTTATATGTATGATCATGCAAATTAAAGTTTTCTTGACTATTGTTGGTTAAGATAGGATGGGTCTTCCAAAAGTTATTTTGGGGGATTGAAAGAGATAAGGCAAGGTGACCTTGATGAGGATACCATGATCGAGATGATGATTAGGTCACAGTTACTTTAATGCTCTTTATTCTTTTTATGTTATTTGTGTCTCATGTAAAAGGGGGAGGGGGCACAAAATTTTGAGGGTAGATTAGTCTTTATTTGTTATTTAGGGGTATTTTGTTATTATTAATAGTGCAGGGTTATTTTTGTTCTAAGAGAATAAGAGAGAGGGTTGTTAATGTCCAGCTTCTAATTTTGTAAAAGAGCTGGCCGTGGGACTCTATTTATAGAACCCACGACCAGCCAAGAATTTTTATGGAATAATATTGGAAAATTGTCTCTGTCGGTTTGGCATCTTCTTCTTCTTGTTGGTTGCAACTGAAGAACCCTAAAACCCTGAAATGGGTTTAGGTCTCGACCTAGTTTAACACTAATGGTGGAGGTCACTCCTTCCGCTTGGGTTAAAGGTTTTTCTTCCCTTTCTTCTTCTTCTTCTTTTATAAATTTAAGTTGTATTATTGCTGAAAGTTGAAGTTTCTACAGTCAATCTAGATTGACTACCAACAACCCATCTTAAAGTTTTTGTTTAAGGAATCACCTCTAGGTTATCACATAGTGCTGGATGATCCAACATCTCACAACACATTCATACGAAGCATTTTCTGAAGGGGTCTCACCAGATTTCAATCTAACAGGCGTGAACCTATTTTGCTGGTCTATTTCATGAGAGTGCATACCGACCCTCCATAGCATGAGTTTATTGTGATTGGGATCTTCTGAGAAGCTACAAACACCCACATGTTCCTAGAGGACAAGATTGAAGAGCAAACAGCCTGATCTGTTCGATGCTACGTTGGGTTAAATCAGCCCTAGGTGTGAAAGAGGGTTTTCACGGTTCTATACGAAATTGCCTTCCAGCACCACCATCTCAAAGTTTTTGAAGTGTGGTCTTCCCCAGGGTCTTCTTAATCACTGGGCGATTCTAAGGGAGCTGCAATAGTGTCAATAATCTAATTTGGTTAGAGGATATACATGGGTGAAGTTCTGCTAGGCGTGACTGCAAGCTAATGAACAAATTTTGGAAAATCACTTCCAATCCACTCACAGCAGGGATCTGGTTCGATTGAGACTTTCCAAGGCATCACAAACCCTTGTACGATCCACCATATACCATCACTCCAATTTACTTTTCAATTTTGAGAGCTTTCCATGGCTGATGCTCCACGACAAGCGTGAGTTTCTATTTTTGGGTAACTTCACGAAGCTGCATAACTACAACAAATGGCTTGGGCTTTTCTAGGGTAATCTATACCCTTAGGTGACACTAATGGGTAGGCCCCACTTTTTAAAAAAATGTATAAAAAAAATCTTTTTTTATTTTTGGATTGGCGGCACTAGTTTTGGAGGAAGAGAAATATTGAAGTTTTTGGAGAAAACTCTTTGGACCTGAAAATTGATCACAATCAATACCAATGTCATCAAGGAGGTAATCTGCGTCAGATTCAAGTACTAAATCTCCTTTCTTGGTTCTCTTTTCGATTCTCTAAAGGTTAGTGACTTTTGGCATAAAGCCTGGACTTGGGTTTCCCTTTTCTTGGCCTAAACTAATTTCCCTAAAATATTATGACTGACAAATATATGTCATTGGATTCATTTTTATTCATTCATATCTTCTCTAGGGAAATCCAAGTTGTTTCCCTTAATCTTGGCCTAAGTTAGGCACTTTAGAAACTTTTCAGCTATAATATTTTGGACTAAGCCTAAGTCTAATTTTTTTTTTCATCTTTCCCTAAAATAGCTCCATAAAAGAAACATCACAATTAGGTCCTTGATTATTTAGTAATTTTGTAATCCCTAATTCCTTGGTTATATATGAACTTAATTTAAAGAATTATCTGAATTAGCTTGTGAACTTGCGAGTAGGAATCTTGTTTAGGGAAGAGGAGGGGGAACATCTATAATAATCAGGGCAGGAAGATGAGAGGCAAAAGTGAGCGAGGGAGTCGTATAGGGAACATATGTATCCAAGTTCAGAATTTAAAGGGTTTCTAGTTAATAAAAGGTTCCAACAAAGACCATGGGAAAAGTTGGAAAGGATCTTAGAGATTGAAGCATTTTTGTTGGATGCAATGTGAAATAGATGTGGAAAGCGAGAGGAGAGAGGGGAGTCACCAATCTAGATGTCAGTCCAAAATTGGACCTAGTTCCCATTTCCAATGACAATGGAAGTTGAGAATAAACCAAAGAACGAGTATCTAGTATATGTTTCCAAATGACTGAGGCTCAAGAAGGGAGAGTTGGATTTGAATCCTATCCATTTTGATCCGATCCGTACTTGCAAAGAATTAGAGGGTGCCCCAAACTGTTCTCTTCCAAGGTGAAGCGCCATATTCATTTCCCAAGAAGAGACTTATTTTCAATGTGATATTGCCAATCCCAAGGCCCCCCCATTGATTTCGACATACAATCCTCTCCTCATTTAAGGGGGTGATCCTTCTTGGGTCCACTCCCATCCCATAAGAAGTCTCGTTGAATTTGCTCTAATTTGTTTGCTACCTTTATTGGAATGGAGAAAACTAATAAGTAGTAGACTGAGTGATTAGATAAGACCAATTTAATGAGGGTAATTCTGTCTCCCAAGGAAATGTATGATGTTTCTAAGATGCAAGTCACTTCTCAACTATTTCAACAACTGGGTCCCAAAATCTTCCCAAATGAGATTGGCCTCCTAGAGGGAGTCCAAAGTGCTTGAGAGACCATTCGTCCACTCTACAGCCAAGGATGTTTGCTAAGAAAAGAAGAAGTGGGTCTTCAACATTAATCCTTGCGATTCCATATTTTCTTCAATTTACTTTAAACTTAGAGATTGGTTCAAATATTTGTAACGTGTGTTTGAGATTGATAATATCTGATGGGGAGGGTTTGAAAAAGATGATAGTGTCATTTGCAAATTGAAGATGAGAGATGGACGGATCATTTGATGGAATCTTAAAACCTTCAACTAGATTGGCTTGAACGGCATGAGATAGGAGAGCACTAATTGAGTCAGCAACCAGGGAGAAAAGGAATGGCGAGAGCGGTTCTCCTTGTCTAAGGCCTCTGGAAGCACAAAAAAAACGTTTGGCTATGCCATTGAAGAGGATAGAAAACCATGGGGATCTAATACAATCCATCGTCTAATTAACCATTTTGGGGTCAAAACCTTTCACAATCAACACCCATTCTAGGAAGTCCTAGTCTACCTAGGCGTTGATTTTGTATACTAAGCCGGGAGAACTAGATTTTTTCCAAGAGTCCACATACTCATTTGCCACACAGATGCCATAAATGATTTGTCTGCCTTTTATGAATGCTACCTGGGTATTTGAAATGACATGGGACATGACCTTCCATAGTCTGAATGAGAGGATTTTTGCTATGATCTTGTAGAGGCTTCCTGTTAGACTAATTGGCCTGTAATTTGTGAGGAGGGAGGCACCAAGAGACTTAGGGATGAGGGAAATGAAGGTGTCATTAATGCCTTTGTGGAATGTACCTCTTTCATTAAATTCTTGATCATCTTTAATTAGCTCCCAACAGGTTTGGTAGAAAAACATGGAGAATCTATCTAGGCCTGGGGACTTGTCCTTGGCCTGAATGCAACTTCTTGGGAGAATAGGTTTTCATAGAAATTTGTAGCAGCGTTTGCTATGATCTCGAAGTCAATCACTTCATTACCATCAATCATTATTTTTTTTTTCGAATAATTAACGAACCATCAATCACTAATTTGGTGATGGGGTTTTTTCTTTTCCTTCCACTAGCAATTCTGTGAAAAAAAAAATGGTATTGTCATCCCCTTCCTTCAACCATCTATATTTGGCTTTCTACTTCTAGAACATCTCTTCATATAGAAGAAGAGAATTAAGCTTCGCCATAAGTGTAGATCGCAAATGCTCTGGGAGACCCATGTTTTCCGAATATTGTTGATCAAGATTTGAAATCTCATCCAAGTCTATCTTTGTTTGAGTTATTTTTCCTGAAAGTGTTCTTGTTCTAAGTAGAGAGTTTCCTTTTTACAAATATGAGTTTCTAGCAAAATTTAAAACCTTATCTTCCAACAACAGTGCATTCCTTCCACCAAGAGTCAATATTGGATTTAAAGTTAGGGTGCATGGCCTAGATATTCTCGAACCTAAATGGTTTTGGCCCAAATCTTTGTGGCTCGATGTTGAGGAGTATAGGCCAATGATCCGAAATAAGCCTTGAAAAAAGTGAGGGAAAGTTTCCTCCCAATCTACTGAAGTCTTAGAAGTTGAATCCAACAGATAGAGACCAACCTTCTCATGCCCCATACCAATAGTTGTTTTTGTCTCCTAGTCTTAAAACAAACAATAAGAAGAAAAGAAAGTAACACTGCATTTTAGACTCTTAGTGAGATAACTAATGGACAATAAATTTAATGTAAAGTTGGGAGCATGAAGGACAAATGACAACAATAAAGTGGAAGTGGCAAGTATATCACCATGCCCAACAATAGATGAGTAAAAGCCATCAGTAATATAGACCTTATCTTTCCTAGAACTAGCATGAAAGGATGTAAATAGGGAAGACATACCAGTTATGTGGTGAGAGGCTCCTGAGTCAATGATCTAGGAATCCTAGGAATTGGAAATAGACACGAATAAGATTGATGCAGATGTACTTGAAGCTGAAGCCATGAATGGCGAAGTAGGGGCTTCTAAAGGAGTCTCAAGCTGAAAAACAAACTGATTGAAGGCCTCAATCTTCTCCCGAAATAAGCTGCCATCAGATGGAGTAGAGGGTATATGAGCTATAGGCGCAAGCTTTGAAGAGGTGAATGCTACAAAATGAGCACTGGGTCGGTTGCCTCCAAATCTACCACTATCAGATCAACCTCGCTAAAACTGACGTGGAGGTAAGTCCTATAGGCGTCCATGTAGATCCCAATGTTGGTCCTTAGTATGCCTGGACCGACCACAATGCTCATATTTGAGTCAATCTCAATCATCTGATGAGGTACCAAATCTTCCACTACGACCACGTCCAATGGAACCCTGATGACCACCTTAGCTAGAGGTAGAGATGAATGCTGATTTTTCAACTGAAGATGATAGGTTCATCACTCCTCGTTGTCTTTCTTCTCTGTGAACATTTGCATATGCTTCATTCAACTATGGGGGAAGAGACATATTCAGGAGCTGAGCTCGAATCTTCTCGTACTTAGAATTTAATCTGGCCAGAAATTCAAACACTTGTATTTCTTCAACATACTTCTTATATGCTGTGGCATCCTTACACAAAAAGGATAGTAAATAGTATAATGCTTCAATTCCTCCCACATTTTCTCAATAAGGCATAGTAAATTGCCAGAGATTGATCCCCTTGTTTGAACTGTACAATCCTTTGCTATAACTCATACACCTTGTATGTCCAATCTTCGAATAGGCCTGAGATAAGGATTCCCAGATCTGATGGGGCGTTTCAGGTGGTGGTCACTGATTTCGGGTTTCATGGAACTCAAAACCAGCCCATAACCATGACATCTGCTATCTTCCACTTTCGATATTAAAGATTACTCTTGGGAGGAAGTTCAATCTTACTTGTCAAGTATTCCTCTTTATCTTTACCTTGTATATAGATAAGAACAAATTCCAACCATTTGACGTAATTGTTGCCATAAAATTTCATGATGGTGATTTGTACTTGGGAGGGATCTTCATTGATAAGAGTGTTGTTCATATCACTTTTACTTGATTCCCCCGGGGTCTGACCCAATTTTTGATTTTCTTCTAACATGCTTTAGGCCAAGGAAACAACAACTACAATATGAAAAAACACATGATACGACCCTCATAAGTCGTTACACACTACCGCCAACCAACACACAACTCCATGATAGAAATGACCTTGACAATGAGCAGACACACCCAAATAAATTCAAACACAGTTCAAGGCTTCCACGAACATCACAATCATGTATACAAGATCAACATAGCCATTAACAAGAGTATCCATCACGATCCAACCCAAAACAACGGTTTTTAAATAAGAAATATGCCACTTTTGGATGAATAGGAAAAGTATCACGGAACCTCTAATACTCAACCAGATTGAGTGAGACCACTTTTGGATGAATCCTTACAAAAAAAAAAAAAACAATCAATTCACTCTGAATCAATCAACTGAAAACCCCACGCTGATCTAATTGATCAATTTCGTCAAATCTGGGGTTTTCAATTTTCTCCAAAAATCAATTCGAAAACATGCTTTCAGGTCTCAACAAATTTTGAAAAAAATGTGGATAATTCATCTAAAATCATCATGATCCAAACCTTACTTGCCACTGTTTCTGACACTTGATACAGCTTGGCTGACTTCAGTGTCCGTACAATTGACTTCAGCCCTGCTTTTGGCTCTTCATTGTCAGCACTCTCCGATTGTTGCCCGATTAGCTACCAACCTGAATTCGTATGTTACGGATTAAAGGTAGATAGAGAATAACAATTGGGGGAAATCGTATTAGAGTCTATTCACTCTACAAATTTATTTATATATGTATGGAGAGGGTTGGTACAGCACAAAGTATGGTATACCATACATGTACATGTATACAATCAACCTGACAATAATACCCTTAATACACTGTATCTCAACAAAGCTGATGGTGGAGGGTGATGCAGCTGTAGTAATGGGTAGGTGTTGTAAGGGTTGTGCTCCTCCTTGGAAGCAAATTCATTTCAACAAGAAAGGTTTGCTTTGTATATTCCAATATAAACATATCATCCAGTGGAGGCAAAGGTTTGCAAATTTCCTTGCAAATGAATTGGTTAAACAAGAGGTTTCTATAATTTTTTTATATTGTGGGCCAAGGCTTCCACACTTTTAGTTTGTGCCCTCCCTTAATTTATGGTGCTTTTTGTACTCCCTTGAGTTGTGATGCTCTTTAATTTTTTTTTCGGTATAAAAAAAAAATAAGGTGAAGAGGAAGTTTTCTAGGTTGAAAAATCTAATTGAGTGGTGTGTACTCAATTTAATCCTTCTATTCCTCAAAAGGATATTTGGGAAAAAGTCCCTTCAACACTAGAAGTATTGTCTATTCCCCATGCTCCCTGACAGAAAGGCTGGGATGTATAGGGTTAAAACCATTTAAGCTGTTTTTTTTTTTCTTAAAAAAGGATCATGTGCCAGCTTGTGTCTGGGAGCATGGGGGAGTAGACCATTTGCTCCCTCTATGCCCATTCTTAGAGCCTGAATGTCTGCTTGAATGGCTTCTGAAAGGCAGAACCAAGAGATGACAAAACTTCACTTGCCCCGATAATGTGTTTCTTGCTCTACTCCAGTTAGTCTGATACCAAATCTGGCTCCCATTTTCTTGAATTCCTGTAGTGGTGATACAGATTAATATGGAACTTATGGATCATGTGATGATGTCATCTTAAAACCCTAAGCAAGTTGTATAACTACAACTTTTAAGTATATTTAGAACTGTGTTCATATTTATATTAAAATGCTTGTTCTGGGGTTTGACATTTTCCCTTTTGTCATCTAGTATCTGTGGGTTGCGATATATTGAGATTACCTTTTTCGCAATGATCTGAAGGACATAGCTCAGAAATCATGCTTCTAATCCTATAGTTAATCTTGTCCAAGTCAAACTTGTTGATTTTTTAATGTTGTAGTTATTTGATACCTGGAGTCGAGTGAAATTGAGTCTACTTGGCCGTTTCTGGTTCAGGTGAGTTTCATATTTTAGTTTCTCTTTAGTTTTTCATATGGAAAAAAAGAATTTTGAGTTTCTCATGCAATTATTTATTGTGTACCTACTTAAATTTGCACCAATGTTTTCACATGTTTATGCTTCCTTTTTTTTATAACTTCTTCTTTGTCCTTGTCAGCTTGTCATCTGTTTCTTTTCAGGGCTTACTAGTTCTAACTCAATGCTGTGAATTTGTTGGAAACGTTTTGCTGTACAGCTTTCAGAAACCATGCGTGAAAGAGGCATGAACCCGACAGTCAGCGATCAAGCTATACATCTTGATCTCATAGCTAAAGCCCGAGGTGTTACCGCTGCTGAAAATTACTTCATAGATCTCCCTGAAGCGTCAAAGAACCACCTCTGTTATGGTGCCCTTCTCAACTGTTACTGCAAGGAATTAATGACAGAAAAGGCAGAAGCTCTCATGGAAAAGATGAAGGAACTGAGGTTCGCTTCAAGTTCCATGGCCTACAACAGCTTGATGACCCTCTACACAAAAACCAACCAGCCTGAAAAAATCCCAGCCATCATACAAGAAATGAAAGCTAGTGACGTCATGCCAGATTCCTACACATACAATGTCTGGATGAGGGCTCTTGCTGCTGCAAATGATATTTCCGGGGTTGAGAGGGTGATTGAGGAGATGAAGAGGGATGGCCGTGTCGCTGGAGACTGGACAACATATAGCAATCTAGCATCAATTTATGTTGATGCTGGCTTGTTTGATAAGGCAGAGAAGGCACTCAAGGAACTGGAGAAGAGAAATGCCCGCCAAGATCTTACCGCTTTTCAGTTCTTGATCACGTTGTATGGTCGGACAAGTAATCTGTTGGAAGTGTATCGAGTATGGCGGTCTTTGAGGTTGGCTTTTCCAAAAACCGCAAACATAAGTTATCTGAATATGATCCAAGTGTTGGTGAACTTGAAAGATTTGCCTGGTGCTGAGAAATGTTTTAGGGAATGGGAATCTGCCTGCCCTACCTATGACATCCGGGTTGCAAATACCCTAATTGGATCATATGCTAAAGAGGGTATGCTAGAGAAGGCAGAAGAGCTCAAAGAGCGGGCCAGAAGGAGAGGGGCCAAGCCTAATGTTAAGACCTGGGAGATATTTATGGATTATTATTTGAATCACGGGGAGATGAAATTGGCCTTTGATTGTGTTGCCAATGCTATTTCTACAGGGAGAGGGGATGGCAGGAAGTGGCTCCCATCGCCAGAGATCGTCCAGACTCTGATGGCACATTTCGAGCTAGAGAGGGATGTTGAAGGTGCAGAAGGCTTGGTGGAGACTCTAAAAAAGGCTGAGGACGTCATCAGCGGAGAGGTGTTTGAATATTTGATACGGACATATGCAGCTGCTGGAAGAACGAGTCCATCGATGCGTCGCCGCTTGAAGATGGAGAAAGTGGATGTCAGTGTGGCAGCTAAGAAGTTGCTTGACATAGTCTGTGTGGAGTAAATTTTTCCAGAGGAAAACTGATCATCTCTCACATTTTTATTCTTCAGATCTTTGAAGTGTTTTAAGGTGGTTCTGAAAATTTTCTTATTTGGTGTTTCATCATGCTCTCTTTTGATAATAAAAATTTCTCTTTAGTTTATTTGGACTTAAATTTTTACTCGACAATTCAACAAAGTATTATCCCTATTGCTCTGAGTTGGTACATGAAACCTGATTCAATATTCTATTTTATCTGGAACCACATCTTTTGTTATATCATAAGCACTCCTGTCTTTCCTCGCTACTTTAACCCAAGTTATTTAGACATGATCAATGAGATCTAAATTGGGTAGTATATAATACACATTTTATCTGGTAACAACCCATCTGTAAGCAGAATTGGGAGTGATCGATCACTTATCAGATGATACTATTGGATGGTTTGACTGATTTTTTGTATAGCAATTCAAGAACCTGGTATGACCTTGAGTTAGTATATTGCAAGTAAAGATTCTTCATTAATTTTTATGATGTCTGCTTCTTATGATTTCATTTGTTCTGTTAAACATGGCTGCGCTGTGACTGTCTTGGCTTCATCCTCTGCACCTGTGGCAGTCGTTAAACCAAGCAGCCTGAATGTTGAACGGGGCCCTGGGATTTGCCAACAATCTGAAATTCATTGTTGTGACACTCTTGTCAATCTAATTAAAGCAACACATCACTGAAATCAGATTGTTAAGAATCATGTCCCCATGAATACTCAGTTCCATTCATTTTGTTTTTAATGCTCTGATGAATTTAGTCATAGCTCATACTATTTATGTTCTGTGAAAAGAGAGAGTATCACATGCTTAAGCATGGGGTGCCTAAACATAAAATATAATGGGAAATTAAGTCTGTTTCAAAGATAATGGGAATACTCATACACGTATCTGTGTCCTTGAATTTAAGATTCAGTTCCATTTCTGGTCATCTTAGGCCTCGATTGAGATTCAGCTCAAGCTAAATCGGTTTATTAGCCCTGAGGAAACTGGATTGAGTGCTAAAGTAACTCATTTTGAAAACTAGAAAAAGTTATCTTCTTCATATGTTTCCGAGACAAAAACTAAGTCCTGGACCAGATTGAGTTTTACTTGACTTAAGGTCAGGTCCTTCTCAAGTATCAGTCATTCATGTTTCCTATGCTTTTTGGCATGCTTTTATGTTTGCAGCTGGTTATCCTTTATTGAAATTGTTTCTGATTTGGTGTAAATCTGTCAGCTGGTAGAACTTTTACTTGTTCTTTATAATGTTTGTGGCTGCAATGGCTTGCTGTACTACATGAAGGATTGGAATTTGTTTTTCAACTAAAAGTTGCATTTGGAACTTCAAAGTTGGATCAAATCTGTAACTCAGTAAATCTGTGCTCTCTATCCTTGAGATCATAGATTCAATCTTGGTTTACCCAACAGGAAAGATAAAATCTTGCGTTTCCCTCACCTCCTGGGTGACAGTTTTTTGTTTTTCTTTTAAAGGGCATCTCTTGATAAACTAAGATCTATCTCTCTTAAGAGGGAATTATTTGCCAAAGGCTCAAGGGTGTCCATCTCTCTGTCTGTGCAATCTTGCAGCTAATACAGTTAAAAGTGTGTAGAAAGAAGTCAGAGCAGCAGATTAGGAAAGCCCTGGAAGGCACTAAAAATTAGGTGAGAACGAATCTAGTGAGAACTGTGAAAACGGCATCAGGGTACGGATACATCAGCGCCAAAAAGTGATAAGTGCCCTCCAAAAAGTGCAAATCACTTTTCAGTACTGATGCGTCAGCCCCTCTGGTGCCGTTTTCACGGTTCTCACGAGATTCGTTTGCACATAAAGTTACACTAGTCTATCAAAAATCCAGCTGAAAGGAATGGTAGGTGCCTGCTGGGCCCTCAGGTGAGCTCTCTCCTCCAGACTTCTGAATCTCAGAGGCAGTGTGCAGACATGGTCCTGAGCTTTACGCCCCTCACTGGAGAGACTGGTTAGCTTCTCCACATTCCATCTACTAATAAAAAATTCCAATATATCAGTATAGTCCTTGACTGTGTAGATGTGCAGTCTCTGTGCAACGGCTGAGAAGTGTTGAAACAGATCATTGTCACGGCCATCGTACATCAGCTGACCTGGCATTGAGATTTTCTTCTTCATCATATCTGCGAAAGCCATAACAGTACCATCTGGGTCAATCTCAAAGAGCTTCTCCACAATTTTGGTGTAGGCGGTCTCGTGGCGCTTCTCGTCAGCAGCAATGGTCCCACATATCTGTGCCAGCTTCAAGTCTCCACGCTCCTTAGCAAGCCTGGCTGTGCTCCCATGGGAGATAAAAGTAGCTCTCTCTTGGAATGACGTGTAGATGAAACCAAGATAGGGGTTGTTCTCTGTCTTCGGATCCTACAAATATATATATTATTGTAGGATGGCATGGCGTATTCATCAAAATAGGGCTTGGATTATGTGAGAACGAATCTCGTGAGAACCGTGAAAACGGCACCAGAGGGGTACTTATCACTTTTCAGCGCTGATGTGTCCGTACCCTGATGCCGTTTTCACAGTTCGCACAAGATTCGTTCTCACCTAATTTTTAGTGATCAAAACATATATGACAAGTTATATTTATCTATATATATATACTGAGTTTTTTAGTGAGCTAAGAGCTCAGCTCAGGCACACTTAGCTAAATAGGCCCAGGCTCAGCTCTGCAACTTGAAACAAGTCTCAAGCCCAGCTCTGCAAACTTGAAACAAGGCTCAAGCCTTGCTAATGACGAGCCAAGCTCTTAGCTGAGCCTAGCTAGCTCCACTTATTGACAACCCTAATTGTCCTCATCGTCGAGGGAGGTTTGTGTCCGCTCCCTAAAAACCACTAACCTCTGCCCCCTATCAGTGTCAAAAAGTGATTTATACTTTTTGGTGGTTAGCCTTAGTACTGAAAGGGAGCAGACCCAATCCTCTTTGTCATCGAGGGAAGTTTGTGTCCGTTCCCCTAAAATTCGCTAACCTCTGTCCCCTGTCAGGAGGCGGACACTTGAGCGCTGAAAAGTGATTTACCCCTGACAGGTGGTGGTGGTTAGCGTTAGTTAAGGGGATCGTCACGTACGTAGCAATTCAAAATTTGTTCCCATATAGGAAATTCATTACTGTGAGAGAGAGAGAGAGAGAGAGGCTTTGAGAGTTTAGTTAACCACGTACTATCGTAGCTAGCAAGCAAATTGAAAAATTGGTTGGTTAGTGTAGAGCATATCTTACCATTCCCGAACCGATTAAATACTGAATTGTTTTCTCAATTTGCTTCATATCTACTCGTCCAGTGAGATAAAGATACTTGTTGAGTAGATCGCCATGCCTGTTCTCTTCGGAGGTCCATGCCCTCGTCCAAACTGCCCAAGAAGTGAGGCTGCCACCTGTTTCGTCCCGAACTCCATCTGCAGTATTAAGCATTGTCTGGTAAGTCGGAAGGGCTTCCTCTGTGATCATTTCTCCCACCAACACAACAAAGTAGTCATCAGGGATCTCCTTAGAACGCTCCTTCAGTGCCTTGATTTGCTCCAAAAATCCCTCAGAAGCAGGGTCTGGCAGAAAATCCTGTGGTTGCCAGCACCTCTCGATAGGCTTTATGTGTAACAAGATGTCCTTCTCCACCCAATCCTCCATGGATTTAAACACCTCCATCTTTTCCGGTGACATGGAGTGTGTTACTTGACCATGTAATCCACAGGGAGGGCGGAGGGGCTTCTTCATATTCTCAACATCCCTAAATTAAACAGGACAATTATGATTTTGAAGCTCATGTTTGAGAATCAGGTGTAGACACAATCACTCTGTATAAATCCCACAAGAGAGTTTATAACATTATATAACATACTAAGAGGTGTATGTCCAAAGAAAGAAGAATGAAAATTCTCTAGAAAATAGAGAGAAGAAAAGAAAATTTTCAAGAACAGAATAGAGAAAAGATCTCTTCAACATTCTCTACAAATCATTCAAAGAGTGGGCTTTATAGCTGCTTGGACTGACATGATCTAGTGGGTATAAGTAACCATTGGGCTATCTGTTTGATCCCATTTTCAGATTCATATTAGTGAGGTCATGTGCAATCTATTACTGAGACACAAGCATTTAAAAGAACATATAAATCTTGAGCTTAATTAAATTAATTATAAAACCTTAACTTGGACATTTAGAGGAAGACAATAGAGGGAATATTTGTAATTAGTTTATCAATAATTTCATGAAGATCATAGATTGATTTATGCATAGAATTCTACATAAAATCATTTTCCATGAAATGAGCATTATGACTCTCAAGGATTTTCTTATCTGAAGGATCATAGAAAATATATCATCTCTTACTTCACTTGGGGTAACCAATGAAATGATAAAGCACACTCCTAAGTTCAAGTTTCATAGACTCGACTCTAGCAATATATGCTACATACACCCAAATTTATATATGCTTTGGACTAGGTCTAGTGCTACTCTATAGTCTTATGGAGTTTTATGAACAGATTTTGAGAAAACTCTATTATGAACATAATCAACAGTTTCTCCTCCAAAAGGAGACAATTTATTCTACCATACTCATCATAGATCTCACTTTATAAAGTAAAGTTCAATTTCTTCAACAACTCCATTTTTCTAAGGAGTGTTGAGTTCTATTATCATGGAAATAGTCTTCAAAAATGTCAGAATAGTATTTACCACAACTATCAGTTCTAAGTATCTTTAAAGGTCTTTGAAGTTGTTTCTCAACTAGATTTCTAAATTCAATGGATTTTTCTAACACTTTCAATTTATGTTTTAGAATGTATATAAATCCATACCTTGAATGTTCATCAATGAAAGTAAAAAATATTCATAACCATCCAATAATATAACATTGATTGGTCCACAGATATTATAATACATGATTAATAAAAGTTTACTTTTTCAAAATGGTTAAAGGGAT
>JAOXJP010083696.1:0-14905 GCA_025762735.1 Platanus orientalis | reverse complement strand
TATGTCTTAAAAGGATGAGACTAATCTTTGACATCAAAGGTTAGGTCATATCAACTTTAGAGACCTATCTAGGCTAAACAAGAAGGAAATAGTCTAAGGCTTGCTTAGGTTGACCCCAGTTAACAATCCTATGTGCAAAGGTTGTCAAATGGGCAAACAAACTAGAGTCTCTCACAAATAAACAAACCAAATAGGGACATCTAAGCCTCTAGAAACTTCTTCAAATAGACTTGGCTAGTCCAACTAGAACGGAGAGTCTACGAAGTAAGAAATATTTCATGGTAGTGGTGGATGATTTCTCATGTTTCACTTAGGTGGCGTTCCTAAGAGAGAAATCTGAGGCTTTAATGAGTTGTAAAAGAACTTATGTTGCAAAGGATATCTCCATCAAGCACATTCAAATGAACCATGGAAGGGATTCGAGCACCACAAGTTCTCAAATTGGTGTGATGAAAAATGATAAAAGTGATGCCCAAATAAGAAGCATAAAACTTGAGGAGTCATTTGCTCCTATGGCTAGGATATGGTCTATCTAAGCTAGGTTTGAGGCTTGCATTTAACTCTGTTGCCTAGGAGAGTCCCTTAGTGGTTAATTATAGCCTCAAGAGCTAAATGATGTACTTAAATTTTTTTTTATTAATAGATTTCATCTTGCTCAATTTCTCCTTTCTTATTTGGCTCATGGTTTGTTTATTTCATATATTGTTAATTCTTACAAAAAAAGGAGGATGAATAACTTAAATCCACTGAATGAGTGGTTGTTATGAGGTGTGAAAGTGAGGGGGAGTCAATTTACACATATAGGAGGAGTTACAACCATGTCATAGGGAGTAAAACACTCAAATAAGGGGAACAACCACTAACCAAAGAACACAAAATTAAAAATTTATATAAATTTTTTTGAATTTAAAGCGCCCACTTGTATTACATGTGATTGATCTTTATATTGCTCATATCTCATTCAATTGGCATGACAAAGGTGTTTGTTTTATGGTTGTGTTTGCATGGTTTTTGACTCAAAGCATAAGGCATGACAACTAGTATGTTGGATTCATGTAGTGCTTCTTATAACCTCTCTCTTTTTATGACAAAAAAAGAGAGAAGTAAACCATGAAAAATATGGGGAGAGATTCCTAGCTTATGAGGGAGTAAAATTAGGAGTATTGGTTCTTAAAGTGCTATGTATATGGGAATACATAGGTAACGAGAGTCTTATGACTAAGGTCAAACTGTGGAGAGTACACACTTAGGGGAAGTGTAAACATTAAAACTTGGCACAAACCTAACTTCATTATAAATGTTTGTCATTATATCATTGGATCACATATATTTTCATTCTTGCATGTTATTATTGTTTTTTTTTATCCATGCTATTGACTAGCCCCTTGTCTTTTCATGACAAAAAAAGGGAGAAATATTATGCATGCTATGCCTTAGTTCATGTTTCCTATGTTTATCTATTCAAAAGGCATATGAGATGGGTATAAGTTTTGTGATGCAATATGGCAGGTATTAACAAGTCCAAGGACCAAGGGGGAGCCCATTGAAGTCTACATATGGTCCCCACACTATGAGTTCATTTATGTAATAATTGTTGTATTCTTATTTTATTTTTTGGGTTTTGTCATGAAATTGACAAAGGGGGAGATTGTTAAGTCATTATGTAATTTGTCAATTTCATTTTAAGTCTAGGTGGTAGGCTATGAATGTTATGTATAATGAGTGAGCCTATGAGTCTCTAGTGTGGAGACCATCACCATGACAAGGAAGAGGTTCAAGTGCTACAAGCTAAGAAGAGGCACACCAAGGAAAGTATATATCATGCATGCATATCATATTGTGTGTTTAAAAACAACCCTAGATATGGTTTAGGGTCCTTAAAAATGCCCAAATATGAATGCCTAAGGACAGCCCAAAGAAAACAACTCATATAAAAAGTTACAGAAAATCTTAATCGAAACCGATTATGAGACTTGCAATTAATTTCAGTGAAATCGATTGCTAAACTCGCAATCGGTTTCAAAATGAATTTCGGTCTCACTTTTGAACTCTCGAGGGCAAAACCCATAAGCCTAAATCAATTTTGATATGAGTTTGGGAAATTCTCATAATCCAAACCGATTACAAAACCCCAAATTGATTTGGGGTCTTACAGGAATCTCAAACCGATTGTGAGTTTTGCAATCGATTTGGAATCTAAACTGATTATGAAACTCCAAATCGGTTTGGAGGGAAATTTTGGAAAAAAAAATTTACAAAAATTTAGGGGAGATTTTTAAAATTTGAACCCCATTTTGGCACATCTAAAGGCCCAAAATGCTCATCTATTTGCCATATGTCTATCCTAAAGCCATGGATGCTCCTCCCAACTATAAAATGCAATTTTTCCTTTCTAAACCTAAGCTTTCAAGGGATTTAGAAAAGGGTTCTCAAGGGGATTAGCAAAGGAGAAAGAAAAGGGTTTTTGGGCAAGAAGAAGAGCTCTACAAGCTCCACTCTCTCTACACTTTCATTCAAGTTTTCAAGCTTCCAAAGGAGAAGAAGAGAGTTGTTGTCTCTCTCTTGTGGCCACAAAAGAGAGTTTCTTTGCGAGAGAATAAAGGAGGAAGATCAAGGATTGTGCTTCTACATCTCCAAGAATACAAGAGGTAAAGCTTTTGCTTATATTTTGGAGTTTGTTTACATTATAGGTAGTTTGCGGTTAGCTTTTGCTTATTGTATATCTATACCACTACTCTACATGTGAATCCTTGGAAAACCAATCCAAGAGATAAAACCTTTATGAGCCTCACTTATATTTGCCTATTCTAGAGGCCATACTTAGTTATGTGATTTATTTGCATACTTGCCTTTATTAGAGGCATTCACACACTCCCTTGGTATTGAGTAGATACTATATACTTGGTATATTTGGTTAGTTGATATTGCCCTTCTTGTGCTTCACTTATATTTTCCTATATAAAGGCTTGCTTGGTTGTGTGACTACTTGTTTACTTACTTTCCCTAGAGGCACTCACACACACCCCCTTGTACAGAAGTAGAGAGTATTATATTGGTATATTTGGCTAGTGAGAGTCATTCTCTACATTGGGACTTAATTTCCCTTAGTGGCCATATTGGGTATACTTGGCTAGTGAAAGCCACTCTCTACATTGGGATTTTGTTTCCCTTGGTTGACCACATTGATATATTTAGCTAGTTTGAGAACCATATTGTATTGGGACCTTGTTCCCTTACTTGGACCATATTTACCATATTAGGTTATTGAGAACCATATTGGTATTTTACCTAATCCCTTAAGTCAATGGTCAGAGATACCATGTGACGAATAGTAAGCCCTTGGCTCGGAGACAACCAAGGTCATGCTTGCCGGAGACACCAAGCATATAGTTTAAGGTGTGCACATATACCTTACCCTTGTGTCAATGGTCGAAAACGCCGGTTAATGAATTGTAAGACCTTGGCTTAGAGACAACCAAGGTCGTGCTTACCGGAGACACCAAGTACGTAAATTAAGGTTTGTTCATTACCTTATAATCATTGTAAAAGATTGATTAATAAAATTGAGTAGTTAAAGTGGACGTAAGCTCTAGTGTGGCCGAACCACTATAAATTCTTGTGTTGCGGTATGTGATCTTTGTGTGATTATTCTTTACATTTCTATACTTGCAATCAATAGCATTTTAGCACCAAGGACATTAAATGAGTTAAATTAAACTTGAACATTACTAACTAACTCACCTAATTAAGATTGGGGTAAAAGGAATTAAAAATTTAATTAAATCCTATTCACCCCCCTCTAGGATTATGCACTTAGCAATTTCAAAATATAGTAGAAATTCAACATAACAATTAACAAGAACTCAAGTAGTAATCAAACTACAAATTATCTAGGAAAAAACTAGTTATACAAACCTATAGGTTATATATAAGAGGGTAATGCAGTACCTAAAGAGTGAACATCAGCATGATGTCTATAATATTTATCTATTTATCTATAATTTTTTATGGTAGGAGGATGTGTTTGGTAAAAGTGAGCATACACATATGGCTCACATTCAATAGCTATGAATTTGTTTATTGATTTTCTTTACTTCTTTGATTAGGATACTAGCATAGATCAGCACAATAGAGGTCAATTTATCACATTCGATCTAGACTTTTAAATTGTTTGTTGTCTACTGTTTATTGTAAGAAAACACAATAGACAAAACCATACACACATAGGAGGATGAGATGATCGATTACCAAATATAGAAGAATAATGAGAAAAATAACAGTTAATAGAGGAAGAAGAGTTGAAGATATCATCAAATTCAAAGAAATTAAAAATAAAAGAAGAGTGGGGAATGCAGAAGTGGATGAGTGAAGACCATTGTTGGAATAAAAAAAATGAGCAGAACTATAAAAGTATAAGGACCATCATTGGAGTTAAAGAAATTGGGAAAAACATGATTATTATAGTTAATATTTCATAATTGTTGGAGAAGAGTAGTAGAATATTTCAACAAAAAAAAGAAAGAAGAATAAGAATATAACTCTAAAAGTTTTCCTTGGATGGTTGGAGTAAAAGATAGAGATTAAAAAAAAAAGAGTAGAAACCGTAGATTGCTTAGCGGAAGACCATCGTTGGGTTGGGTCATGGGTGCAAAATTGCCAAAAGAAAAAAAAATGGCTGATAAATAGAAAATACCTTTGGATTGATTATCATTGGTTGTTGTTGGATGGCTCCCCATATAAACTATTGCACAATGGAGTCGTTGAATGTTAGAGGACTAAATGAGGCATCAAAGGAAACTGAAAAAAGGTATAACCGATTGTGTGTACTCCTTGAGAGATTGAATTATACAGGCCTAAAAGTTTTTTCCTTGTTCTTCAATTTGCAGGCTATACTTTACAACTTTTCAATCTCCACTACTTCAGTTCTTCTTTAAATAAGTGATGAATGTTGAATGAACTAGGGTTTGGTGATAGAGACTTTATTTTAAGTCTCCTTGAAGCTTTGAAGTTTGAAAATGGAATGACGTGAGAAAGAGGAAGTAACAAACAATCACAAATAGAATTATTCCTTAATAGTTTAACCTAGAAAAATAAATTTATGATTTTTCTAAACTCTAAACAATTAAAAACATGACCTCGTAAAAAAATATTCAAGACTCGCCAGAGTCACGTGACTTAGCCCGAGTCACTCCCACGAATTAGTCAAGTCTATAACCTATAGAAGTCATATATGTGACTCGACCCTAACCCTCAAGAGTGGAGTCAACTCGGCCAAGTCACCGAGTTGACTTGGGGAGTCGGAAAACTATGGTTAATTCCATGACAAAACTTCAAAACAAATTACAAATGAAATCCTAAGTACATGTGTCTACCCATAACTTTCCCTCTTTTTGTCATGAGTTGACAAAGTAGCTCCTTCCTTATGGTGTGGTTCTTGTGTCACACAAAATATACCTTTCTCGAAAAAGGCTATCAAATCTTATACAAGAGTGGCACTTAAACAATTAAAAATAATATTACTATCAAGCACAATTTCAGTCCAAGAGAAGAAAAAAAATTACTATTTTAGCACAAATTCAGTCTATAGAAAAAAAAATACTATTGAGCACATGACAACAAACTTCAAAAAGATTTTACTATTGATATTGATTGAAATTTTCAAACAAAAAAAATTACTAGTCCAAGATACCAATGGCATAATTAAAAAAAAAAAATTACTATTCAAGAAAACACTCCCCCTAAGTTGATATACATTGAAATAAATTAAAGATGCCATGTAACATACCATTTGAGGTATTTAACCAAAATTTTACATAAGTTCAAGGATATGAGAGACTAAAAATATTTTACTGTAATTCAAAATTTAAATATAATTAAGTTGCTCCCCCTTTCTCATAGCTCCCCTTTTCATGCATCCTCTACCCCTTAATATAAGCTAAAATAAAACATGTATTCAGAAAAATATACGAATGTAAATGATCAAGGTGATTGATCATTAGAAGAATTTATACAACATAATTCAACCTTCAAAGATTGCCTACTTTGACCCAAATTTGTTTCCAAAAAAAAGGATTTTGTTTTTTAATTTCCCTAATTTTCTTCTTTTGATCCTTTATCTTTGGCTTTTGGAATTTTAGGCAATCATATTGTTTCTTTTGACATTAAAACTGTGTATGCCCATTAATGCCACAGTAATGACATTGAATTATTGCTTTGGAGCTTGAGGCTATATGATTTGATGCCTTTTGGACCACATTTGTCATATCCATTTGGGTTGGGTATTTCACATAAGCATTCTTTGGTCCAGCTCCCTTATTAGGAGCCTTGATTGGCTTTGTTCTATAGCCAATTCCATGCATGTTTCCCTTAGATTTTCCTATAGTAAGCATATTCTCAAGTTTTTCATTTTCTTGAGTAATGATTTTGAGGGATTTATTGTTCTTTTCTTCTAGAGTTTTGATTTTTCTTTTTAAGTTCAATTACTCTAGTTTGAAGCTTTCCATTAGATTCTTTGAGCTTCTTATTCTCTTCATTTTCTGTAGAATATTTTTTATTCACATCATTTAATTCATCTTCCAAAGATTTTGATCTTTCTTTTAATTTCTCATTTTCATCTCTAAGAGATTCATTTTATTTTACTATTTCATCCAATTTTTTATAATTTTTCTGCAAGCTCTCCAAAGAAAGCTTTTTGAAAGTTTCTTGGAGATCATCCTCCTCATCACTTTCTTCCTCTTCTTCACAACTAGAAGCAGGTTCCTCATAATTTTCCTCATTTCCTTACTCATTTATGAAAGTAATGAGAGCCTTAACATTTCTTAGACTCTCTTCATCATGTGATGACTCGCTTTCCAATTCATTAGAGCAGTCATCCCATGTGGCAGCCAGGGCTTTGTTCTTGAATTTATTTTTATTATTATCACAATCTATAACCATGTGCCCAAATCCTTTGCATTCATAGCATTAGATTTTTTGTATAGTTTTCTCCCTTCTTCTAAATGTTTTATTTATTTTCTTTTCATTTGGAGAAAATTTCTTCATATTCCTCAAAAATATGTGCAAATTAGAGGAATATCTAATCAGTATTTTTGCCTCTAAATAGGCTAATTTTACTAGGTTACCATAGGTGATTAATCTTTAGTAATTGAGATTTAACAATAAGCACTAAAAATATTCCTCTAAAATATCAAACAAGTGAGGAATATCAAACTAATGAGATTACCTCTAGTTAAACTGATATTACTATGGTTACACAATCAATAAAATTTAATAATTAAGCACGGTTCCTCTTAAGATTTAAAGCAATATAATGTTACCTCTAGAAGTCTAGGCTCTATCTCATGGAGCTTTGGGTGGGTTCATAAGTTTAAAGTCCTAAGTACGATCCTCTTCCTGGAGATATGTTCTAATCACATTCAAGGACCGTGGGTAAACTCACCTAGCCGTATGGAAAAAAGAAATCTCTTCCTCTTCCTCAAACTACTTAAATGCTCATTGTAATCTTTGTAAAGATTTACTAGTATTCAGCGCACTAGCCAATTTCTTCTATTGGAAGAAGATAAAACACTAGGGTTTTTCTTTTACTTATTATTTTTCTTTCAGTGGTCTTTGTGGAGTCAAAAGACCCTTTTATAGATGCCAAAGTTGAGCATAAACCCTAAAAATAATGGTCAAGTGATATGGGTCTTAGATCTTAAAAATAAAAAATAATCTAGTTTAGGTTCTAGATCGGTCTACACATTTGTGTAGATCAATCCACTTTAAATTGGTCCACACAAATGTGTCGATCGGTCCACGACTATCGGGACCTCTATTATGAGAAGTCCAGTGATCGTCAGATCGGTCCACACATTTGAACGGGTCGTTCTAGGCTGGATTGGTCCGTATAAAAGTGCGGATCAGTTCACCTGGTCCAAAAACTTCTTTTCTTGCTCTATTTTGCCTCCACATAATTCCATAGGTCCTAACATATTTTTACAAATTAAAGCTCAATTAGACCATAAGGTTGGTGAATTTACCATTCTAGGTTCATGGTTGGTCTTTCTAAACAAACTTAGGCTCTGGTTTGGTCTTACACACACACCATTTACCTTCATCTTTACCTTGATTTACCTTAGAAACACTAAAGGAAGGTACTACTAAATCTTATTCTTCCTTTTGAATCTCCAATTGCTTTGACTTTGATGCTCAAGTCTCTTCTTCTCTTGATGTTGAGTCTTCATATGATAATCCTTTATTGCTCAGTGGTCTTTTGGCTTTAAGTTCTTCTTGAAGTACTTCCTAGACTTGTGTTGGACTTGCATAATATTACAAATTACATAACTTGTACAGTCTAATACAATGACCACACATTACAAGTACTTACAATTTGCATGGTCTAATACAATGAGCACACACTACATACACTTACAAGTTTTAGAATGGGATTGACAATACATGTATTCCTAATAGAGATGAGGTGAGTTCCCAATAGTTGGGAACAATCACTACTCATTATTCATGTAGGAGACATTCTTTGACTACCTACTATCACCTCCCTCATTGTTCACACAAGAAACATCTCCTTTGTCTGCATACATTCTCTCCTCCATTGTTGCTTCTGGTACGAGGAATAAAATCTTCTATAATCCCCCTAAAAGAGCTACATACACAGAGGTAAGTACATATTTTATTCCCTTATTTTCTATTAAGTGTTTTTCTAGATAATCATGACTATTTTGAGCTTCTTTATGGTCATACTTAGATTCTTCATAGTAAGCACGAGTGGTGAATCCCCCCTGCAAAGTCCTAAGTGTAGGAAGTATAGCTTCCAGGTTTGCAAAAATCATGTTAACAAGTAAACGTGTTGTTTTAGACATTTACCCGTTAAGGCATCTTAGGGGCCTTACATTTGCTCGTGAGAGATGATTTACCATGGACTATCTATATTCATTTTTTATTTTTCTTTTTTATGCATGATTTTTCTTATAATGTGTGACCTGCCTTACATCTTAGGCTTACCATGTCATGCCTTTTAAGGATATATTACATGGTAAAGTGTCTGTCTACTATGTTAATGAGAAAACGTCTCGATTGGCACATTTAGTCGTTGGGTTGTTTAAGGGAATTTAGGATTGCTCATTGGGCCTTGTTTGTCATTAAGTTCATCTTTGTTCTAATCTTTTTTATTATGCTGGTGACACTAAAATGGGATATTACATGTAATCACACATCATTTGTTATTCTATAAGGATCAACTGCAAGCTGATTTACTTAGCTAATGAGTAGATGTCCAATTCAGGATGATTACCCATTAATCCATTTTAAGGACTTTAAGCCTACTCATGAGAGCATCTACTCGTTGGGACAGATCATTTATCCACACCCTCCCTGGTCTGTGATAGATGGCTACACATTATCCATCTTAAGGGAATTAATTCATTGAGCATTTTTTGTAAATCCCATGCATAGATAGAGATATCAGCGTTGGTTTTCTGTGATAACGAGCAAACATCTTGCCCTGACGATTAGATGTTAGGCAATCTAAGGACATTATGTAATACCATGTAATGCATTACAAGGGTAAAATGTGATTAAGCATATGTAAGGGTGAAATTGTTTTTTAACATTTTTAGGAAGTCCATTATGGTGTTTGGGACCTAATAGAATAAATTTGAAGAGAGGAATGCAAAGATAAGTCCTAAACTTGTTAAGTCCTAAAGTTGTCCCAGTAACATATTTGAGGTAACTTCAGAGGAAAATCTATAGCAATCCCAAAATAATTTGAGTATAAACCATGCACCATTGGAAAGCTTTAGGAGTCTACTTTCCAACAACTCAAATGGTGTGCAAGTTGGATTATTATAAAGAAAGATATGGTCATTTCCTGTGAAGTATAAGTGTTAGGAAAAAATCAAGAGATCTGTATAATTTCTGACCAATCACAAATCTCGTGATGGGTCACGAGTGTGACCAATCACAAGATCCCTAATGGGTCATAGGCATGATCGATCACGAGCAAGGATCACAACTCTCTGGTTTTCTTTAAAAGGAGTTCTGTAAAATTCATGATTGATCACGAATCTCATAATGGGTCACAAGCATGACCATGGGTCATAAATCTCCTAAGCAATCACAACCCAAAAATTCGGATAAAATAAAACATCACGTACGAAATAACGTGACACACTCTTATTTGACCCCTACATGTGTGGGATCTCAATTATGACAAAAGATAACTATTTTGTGACCTCATTTTGGTCCAAAAGGCCATTTGGAACATAGAAAGGAAGAGAGAGAAAGAGAATTAGGAGAGAAAGGATAATTTTGCTCTCCTAAGCCAAAGGTAAACCCCAAATCCTTAGATCTAGGTTTGATGAGTTAAAATTTGGAGGTTTTGACATTAGATTCATGATCTAGAGAGTTTTTTTATGTGATCTATATAATATTTGTAGAGTTTGAGGATTGAGGCTTGATTAGATCTCAAGATTTTGAGAAAAGAGATTGGTTGTAAGTATATTTGCACACTATTTCCTTCTATCAATTTCTATTACAGCTACATTTTTTTGTTGAAATTCATTATGGAAAGTATCATTTGATTGAATCTATTAGAATTTAATCCAATCCTTCATTGATGATAAGTCCTCTTGCAAACTAATATCATTTCCTTTCATTGTTTTTTGTTGATCTTATAAATTGGAGAAGAAATATATTGTTTAGTGATGTTTTGATCTAGAAATCCAAGAGCGCTTTGCTCTAAGTTGATGAATCTTTGATTGCAAGTGATTCCCATGCAAGTTGAGCACTATTTCCCTCTTATGGCCAAATCCTTTGATAGATTTATTGTTTTCTATCAAATTCTCATGTGAATTATCATAAATTAAATCTAAGCATTTTTTGATCTCATGGTTCTCTCTATTGATAGATCCATGGAGTTTTTCTTATTGAATCCTTATGATAATTATGTAATTGACATGGATCTAAACTTGAATTGATAAGGATCCCCATGAAATTAACCACTATGGATTATAATATGATTGATCAAAGTTAATATTATTGAAAATACGATAAGAAAATGTGAATCCCCTTGCACTAACATGAAACTGAGCATAAGAAAATGTCTTTGACTGAAATTAATCATTGTTAAAACTTTAATTTCATGTAAGGACTTAATATACGAACCAATGATTAGAAATTTCGATTCCTTTGAACTATTCAAAGATCTCATGCAATGAATGATCCTAAGAGTTATAAATTCTATAAAATTCTTTGAAGTATTGATCATATGTTATCTAAACATACAAATTATGAACTATTGAATCTGAAAAATGAGTGTACCAAGATCGGAACTTGTTAAACCTTGAAATCTTCTTTCATATGTCATGAGAGCCTATTATTTAACTATTGATACCTTTGATATGTTTCATTTGACTATTGAACATCGATGTATTATCGACCTATTGAACTATTGAACCCCTTTTGGACCTTATTGAATTATTGAACTCTTTGAACTTGAATGATTCGTTTGGGACCTGCCATTAGGACACAACAATGGTAATGTTATATGGGACCTTCCATTGGGTTGCAATAATGAAAATATTATATGGGACCTACCATTAGTTCACAAGAATGATAATTCATAGGAAATCACACCGGTATCTATATGGACCTCCCATTGGGTCGCAACAATAGAGTACGATTTCTAAGACCTGCCATTAGGTCGCAACAAGGGAAATGTTATTTAGGACCTACCATTGGGTCACAACAATGGTATATCATTGACTACTTCAAACCTATTAAACTTATTGAGTCTTTGGACATTGTTTTAAGACCTACCATTGAGTTGTAACAACGGGAGTTATTGATATGGGCTTGGCTAGTGTCATTTTTCATTTGAACTTATTGAACCCCCTATAAACATAGTTTCGGGACCTCCCATTGGGTCGCAACAATGGTGATTAACGATTGAACCTTCGAAATTGATTTATGAAATGATATGAAACAATGATAAGAACTTTGACTAAGTCTGTAAGTAAATGAACCATATAATAATGGATGTATACAAATCATAATGATAAATGAATAAGAAAATCGATAAGAAGAATGTGAATGATTATGAAAAGTTGATTCATTGACTAACCTTGAATTTGAAAATGTTACACTCATGATTATATTAAGGTATGTACTCCTTGTTGTCCATGGTACTTGGTATGCTTGTTTTCACTTATTGTTTCATCCATGGACTGATATACTATTGTCTTATTTAGTTGAGCTTCCCATTATTACTCATGTTCAATTTTAAATAAGCAAACCCATGTGCAATCTGTTATCATTTGGATATGGTTTGCATTTATAGTTTTTGAGCCTGTCAATCTCACCCCAATTAACACAGGTTTGGACAAGGTGATCAGCTAGTTCATGATAATGACCAAGTACATGATGGACTATTAGGAGAGAGAGGGTTTATAGATTTTATTTTCTTATGTTGAGACTTTCATTTGAGGAATGTAATATTATTTTATATTAGATTGAATGTAATAAACTTGATATTAGTTTAGAGATTATACTCTAGGGAGACTATGTGATTGTGAGTAGTTTTTATATTATACTCATGGTCACATGACGGCTGATAAATGGTTTATATTTCCACTACGTACTATTATGGAATGATGGATTTAGACAATTATGGTTTATTGTTTTCATTGCACACCATCATGAATAGAATGTGTATGGAAATGCCTAAATGAATGTTTTATTCTTCCACTTAAATTAAAGGTAATGAATTATGAGACCATGGTTTAAATGTAAGGCTTTATATGATATGGAATATGGATCAGATTAATCTAATGATCCGAATTTGGGTCATATATAGACATTATCTGAGTCTGAGTTTTGGGGTGTTACACACTAATGTTTACTCGTTAAGCACATCTGCTTATGGAGCTATATCGTACAATTTTCTATATATAGTTCGTCATGATTGGTGTTCACGGCGCATCCACAAAGGATCTCTTCCATTGTGAATATCCCGACAATGGTTTCTATAAGGCACATGTTCTATATGGGTCACAACATGCAATTACAATAGAAACCACCATAAAAAGGTGGGTGGTTCTGGTGCCTAACACCTTTTCAAACCACAACCAAATGGCTTACCTAAATCTTTCACAAACCAAATCAGTATAAGAGTTTGACTAAGGAGACCTACGGGTCCTAAAACTCCCTTCTCAAAAAGAAAAAGGATTGGTGTGTAACTCCACCAGAAAATTAGAGTTGGTGGCAACTCCCAAGAACCCACAAAGGACCCCTGCATTATCATGAACATAGGTCATTTCCATAGTGTAGTGAGGGAAGAAGCCGTGAGAGGGTCTGAAAGAGGAATGCAAAATTCTCAATACTCACACCTCTAGAAGCATTGTATAATGCTCAAAGATGTTGGACACCATGGCAGGATTATGAATCCATGGGTGTCTGTAAGAGGGAGAATTGATGGTATGAAGAATTGAAGGAATTGGAATCAGCTAGCAGAAACTGAACTTTCTGGAAAACTATAGGTGAGCATAAGGTTTTGCTCCCAATTTTTTGTTTTAAAAAGCATAAACTCCACCAAAATGAAGATCTTGTGGATGACATAAGAACCCCAAACATAGTTTTAGACCTTGAGGTGCTCAGGATAAGAAGATCCTTCATGATTACCTTAGTACAATTTTGGATCATGTTTACGAGTAACAAAAGGAAAGATTGATGGTTTGGATGGTCAATGGAAAGGTCCTAGAAGAAAGAGAAGGAAAATCCAAATGAAAGAAAATTAGGGGTAGTAGTGGCCCATCTACGACTGTAAGAAAAAAAAAATCATTAGCTAGTGGAACAATGGTGTAACAAGCTTTCATATCAGGAAAATATTCATAGATCCACCATTTAAGAAACTAAAGTGGACCTACATAGTCATTAAAGTTCTTTAAAGATAGGCCGTTTAAACCTTTGTACAAATGAGCTATAAAGGACCCATGGCCTCCACAAGGACAGAAATGGCGTTGTTATATTCCTTTATCATGATATTGGAAGGAACATATACGATGTATATACAAATCCAGTTGGGAAGAAATGCATAATGTTCTTGTGCGAATATGGGGAATTTGGGTTTTCCTTTTTCTTTGGTTAAAAATTTATTGTATGAATCTCAAGCATTACTAGTGTCAAATGAAGGGTTGGACTCAGTATAAACAAGATTGGTAGAAATTTTCTCACCATGAGGAGGAAGCAAGGTAAAAGAAGCAACATCAAGAAGAGTTGGGGCCATCTGCTCACCCTAAAATGAAAAAGCATTAGAAGTAGTGCTCTAGAAACAAGTTTTTGCAAGAAGACCTCAGTCCATCGAAACAAAATGACAATAGAATTGGATTAACTTGAAAATTCTTACCTCTTCCCATACTGATTGGTAGAACGCTTAAACTCTATCAATCCATTTAACCCACTTGAATTGGATTTGGGTCAAGACTTAACTAATTGGCCTTAATTCCATTTTACCTAGTTTAAAAAATCAAATGAAAAAGAAGTTGTTTTGATTTTTTAAAGGGTTAGAGCTCAATTAGTGTTTCGGGTAGAGATTTTCCAAAAAAGAGAAGTACCTGGTTGGAATGAAAAGTTGTCTTGATGAAGCTCTTAATCGTAAACAAAGAAGTTAAAGATGATACAGTGACACCCCAAAACCCATACTTATACAGCTACGAATTTTGGCACATGACATTAATCGATTCACATTAATGTCATTTAAATTGCTTATAATTTTTTTTCGTATCTTTCCTTTCATATATACGCAGCGGAATCTCATAATCAAACCATAACCATTTCATTAAATTTAAAATCCATAAACCATATTCTATAAATAAAATCCCATAGTCTGACATAAACCCAAATAATAACAAGC
>JAOXJP010083685.1:0-13429 GCA_025762735.1 Platanus orientalis | reverse complement strand
ATAAATCAAAGAGAAAATAGTTTTGATAATAAAAAAAAAAGATTTTAGAGATGGAATGTGCAACATTGGTGGTTGTTTAGGGTTTTCTCTAAGAAGAGAAAGAGGAAGAAAAAAGTGACTATTGAAAAGTCAGGGAATACTCTCTAAAGAAGAAAAAGAAGGAAAGTGAATCTGCTTGCGATCTTCATATTCTTAATCTCTGTCTTTCTCTATTCTCATTATGAATACGGATCTTGATCTCGATTGTCTTCCTTTGAAAAGTAATACCTTGAGGTCTTGATTCAAGACTCTTGTTATAATCACTATCATCCTTGAAGGAGATTGCTTGGTTTAACAAGAGTGATATTCTCATAAGATCTAGTTTTCTCCTTGTGAGAACTCTCATTGATTTGTGTGATTTGATCTAAGAAAACCGTTTGATAGCACTATTATGTTGTCGATTTTTTTTGTAAAATTAATTCCTGGACTTGTGGGCTTTAAGAACAATAGCAAGGTTTCATTCGTCTCTATTGGAAAGTGCAAATCCGTAGAGAGACAAGAGTTCTACTCGAGCTAGATTACGTCCCGGAGTTAGCTTGACCGTGATCCCTTGCATGTTATTGGGAGGCCTCGACTATCTTCAAGAAATGTGATAACAACACCTTCTGTGCTCGGATGAACTGGTTAATATTGAAACTTTAAGAAGATTAGAAAATTTGTGAATTATGAAATTTGTGTTCTCTCCTACTTTAATTTTTGACCATCCCAAAACTTAATAATTTAAAGATATGTTTACTCCTATGGGCTAACTCGGGATTTACCATTTCAAATCAACCCGATTCAATGGAGAGAACTTTAAAAGATGGGAAGAAAATATGAAATATACTTTGAGACATCACAATGTCTACTACGTGTTGACTGATGATCCACCAATTATCTCTGACGGGTATGAGGCAACGGAACAAGAAATTGATGTAGCCTTAAAAGTTGATGCAGACTGGAAGGCCGTTGATTACAAGTGTCGTCATTTCATTCTTGAGACACTTTCTAATAGTCTCTTCAATCAATTTGCAAAGGAGATTAAAAATGCTAAGGACTTGTGGGAACTTGTGACTACTGTTTACAGAGGAGAAGCTGCGGGTATTAAGAAATTTCATGTGCAGAACTATGGAGAGTTCAAGATGGTGGATAATAAATCTATACTGAAATAGGCCAAAGAGTTCTACAAAATTGTTGATGTCATAACTATTGTAGGGATGAATTTAGATTCTATTTTCCATGCCAATATGCTGATTTCCAAGCTACCTCCGTCTTGGCAAAATTATAAGACCAAGTTAATGCATGAAAGAGATGACATGGAACTTGACACCCTGATACATATCTACGAGTTGAAGAATTGGCTAGAAATAAAGATAAGAAGTTAAAATCAACTAAGAATGCACATATGGTGGAAGCAAAACCTAAGGTTCATTTCCTACCTTACAAGAAAGAATTTAAGAAGTCTGTCAAAGGCAAGAAGAAACCTGTTGAAAAGCCATACAACAAATTTTATTGCTACAGTTGTGAAAAACCAAGACATGTGGCTAGATTGTGCCACAGTAAGAATAATGGTGATGATGACAATCACAATCATAAGAACAAATTCAAGAACAAGAATAAGAAAAGGATCCATGATGATGATATGACAACTGTAATCACTGAAGCCAACATAGTGGGAGAGGAAGTAAACTGGTGGCTTGATACTGGTGCCACAAGACACATCTGTGGGAACAAAGATTTGTTCACCTCCTACAAACTAGTGGGGGATGCAATGAATATGTTCATAGGAAACTCCTCATCCTCCAAGGTGATTAGAAAAGATATAGTGAAGCTGCAATTTACCTCTGGGAAGGCTGTTACCCTCAGAGAAGTCCTGCATGTCCCTAACATCAAGAAGAATTTGGTATCCGGATCACTCTGAGCAAACATGGATTCAAGATGATATTTGAGTCTGATAAAGTTATAATCTCTAAGTATAGTGTGTTTATAAGCAAAGGATTTGCCACCTCTAGAATATTTAAACTTAATGTTATTAATGGAATGCCTTCTACTTTTGCTTATTTGATTGAGTCCTACGATCTTTGGGATGGTAAATTAGGATATGTTCATTATAACAAAATCAAGCACATGAAAAATCTGGGATTGATTACTAATCTAGATAATGCAACAAGTGACAAGTGCATCACATGTAGTAAATGCAAGATTACATGTAGTCCATTCTTAAGTGTACAAAGATCATCTAATGTGCTAGATCTTGTACACACTAACATTAGTAAAATGACAGATACACTATCTAGAGGAGGAAAGAGATATTTCATAACATTCATCGACGATGCATCTAATTACACTTATGTGTTTTTGCTAAGGACAAAAGATAAAATGTTTGAAAAGTTCAAGACTACAAAGCAGAAGTTGAGAATCTTCTTGATTTGAAGATCAAGGTTCTGAGGTCGAACAAATGAGGTGAATATATAGATTCTAAATTCCTCAAGTTTTGTGAAGATTGTGGAATCTACAAAGAGACCTTAGCATTGTACACACCACAATAAAATGGAGTTGCTAAAAAAAAGAATCACACTTTAACAGAAATGGTCAATGCGATGATGATAAGTTTTGAAGCATGCCTAAATCTATGGGGAGGAGCCTTAATGGCTACCTGTCATATACTGAACCGAGTTCCTTAGAAGAAACTGGACACTACTCCATATCAAGTATGGAAAGAAAGGAAGCCTAACGTAAGTTACTTCAGAACCCGGGGTTGTTTAGCTCAAGTAAAATTGCCAAATGAGAACACCTCTAAGGTAGGTCCAAGAGGAACTAATTGTGCACTTTTTGCTTATTCAATGACAAGCAAAGCATATAGATTTTTGAACTAGAAACTCCTGCTCCACACACCATTGTAGAATCCATTAATGCTAATTTCTTTAATGAAACATTTCCATTTAGGAAGAACGTGGAAATAGTGGGGGTGAATGAACCTATCACAAGGAAGAGAGATAGACCCACTAAGAATATACAATCCACACGTCGAAAAAGCAAAAGAAAGAGAAAGCATAAGGACTTTGGTCCTAACTTTGTAGTCTGCATAGCAGAAGGAGATCCACTATCTTTCCAAGAAGCCATGAAACTGCATGATGCGATGTTCTGGAAGGAGGCTATAGATGATGAAATGCACTCCATAATGTCTAACAATACTTGGATATTGGTGGATCTTCCTCAAGGGTGCAAACCAATTGGATGCAAGTGCATATTTAAAAGAAAGATGAAACTTGATGGAACAATTGAGAAATATAAGGCTCGACTGGTGGCTAAAGGGTTCAAAGAGAAGAAAGATTTTGATTATTTCGATACCTATGCACCAGTGGCAAGGATCTCAAATATCAAGTTATTGATGGTTGTGGCTTTGATCAAGAATCTTATTATACATCAAATGGATATAAAGACAGCCTTCCTGAATAGCTAGCTGGAAGAAAAAATTTCCATGGATCAGCTAGAAGGATATGTCATGCTAGGACAAGAAAAAAAAGTATGCAAGTTGATAAGATCCTTATATAGATTAAAACAAGAACCCAAACAATGACATAAAAAATTCTGAAAAACTCTCATTGATAATGGATTCAAATCCAACAATGGAGACATGTATGTCTATTTAAAGACCAATAGAGAGTCATGCATGATAATCAGTCTATATGTTGATGATATGCTCATCTTTAGAACTAATTTATCTTGTGTCGATAACACAAAGAAGTTCTCTCATCGGTATTTGACATGAAAGACCTAGAAGTTATCCTAAGAATCAAGATCATCTGAGATGATGATAGGATCATGATTTCACAATCTAACTATATTGAGAAGATTCTCAGAAGAATAGACATGTTTGAAAGTGATCCAGCACCTACACCAGTGAATCACAACCTAAGGTTGACAAAGAATAAAGGAGACCGTGTATCACAATACAAGTACTCACAAGTTATTGGTTGCTTAATGTATGTCATGTACTGCACTCAGCCAAACATTGCCTTTGTAGTAGGGATGTTGAGTAGATACATGAGTAATCTAGGTAGTATGCACTAGAGTGCATTAAATTCAATTCTAAGGTATCTAAAAGGAACCATGTACTATGGCCTACATTATGGCAAGTATCCCGCTATGGTTGAGGGACACAACGATGCTACCTAGATTTCAGATTTGGATGAGTCAAAATCAATGACTACTTAGATTTATACATTGGCTAGAGGTGTTATCTCCTAAAAATCCAAAAGACAAACGTGTTTGATCTATTCCTCAATGAAGTCAAAATTTGTAGCCCTATCATCAGTAAGAGAGGAAGCAGAATGGTTGAGAAATGTATTAGTAAATGTAACAATATGGGATAAGCCTGTTCCGGTAATAACCATTTATGATGATAATCAAATTGCTATATTCAAAACAGAAAGTGAGAATTACAATGGAAAAGTCAAGACCGTACACTTGAAGCACAATCATATGAGGGGTCTTATAACTGACGACATTATGGTTGTATAATATGTGAAGTCCAAAGAGAATTTGGCAGACCCGTTATCAAAAGACCTTAATAAGGAGTTAACCTCCTTTATGTCGAGGGGAATGGGACTGATAAGCCTATAAAAGGTGAATTTGATAGAAACCCAACTTGACTGTCCTAGGTTCAATGGGAAACCAACCTGGCAGCAATGTATGCTAATTAGGTTCAATGGGATAACAAACCAGATAAACCAGTTGTAAGCACAAATTTTCATTTAATAAAATTTGTCCCTTCTTATGGCAAGCCTGCAAAAGGATTACTTGCAGATGGTGTATAGTGGTCTTATAGAAGGTGGTTCCTGTAGAATAATGTGCTTTTAGCCTGTGAATGTTTTCTCACAGATGATGGAGGTTGAGAAAATGAGTTCTCTTAATGATTTCAATATACCCATTTTGGGTTGGGGCATTTATATGTTTGTGCTATAAACTCACCTATCTGAGTGTGAAGGTTGGTCACTTTTTATGAGATTTAGGTTGTCTCTAAAGCGCTTAGTAAACTGGGATATAGCAATGACCTTAAATTGCTAATCTATATGAATGAGTAAAACCTTGTTATGACTGTGTGTGTGACAAAGTTGTTTGTCAATAAAGAATAGTTCAAGGCTTTATCCACTAGGTCTCAAAAGACAACAACCTATTGTTTACACTATGTAAAGGTTCAAGGTTGACACCACCTTTACTTATGTATAATGACCTCTCTTAAAAGCCCTTAATACATATTTTCAAAATATTTTATAATAAGTGGGGGATTGTTGAAATATTATAAAATATTCAACAAGGGAATAAATCCCATTGAATAAGGAAGGTGAGGTGTGTGGTGACCTAAGACCACTCCCATTTCCCTCTTTTAGAGAGACATGTGGGAGTGGCTAGGGTTGCCACACTCCACTCCTCTCTTTCCCAATGTTTTGTAGCCGTTGATCTCATCTCTCTAAATCTACAATCAAGGGTAAAACCTTAATCAGGGTTGTCTCTAAAACCTAATCCATCTCTATAAATACCTACATAAATCAAAGAGAAAATAATTTTGATAAAAAAAGATATTTTAGAGATGGAATGTGCAACATTGGTGGTTGTTTAGGGTTTTCTCTAAGAAGAGGAAGAGGAAGAAGAAAGAGACAATTGGAAGACCAGGGAATACTCTCTAAAGAAGAAGAAGAAAAAATGTGAATCTGCTTGCGATCTATATATTCATCTTAATATTTGTCTTTCTCTCTTCTCATTGTGAATACGGATCTTCATCTCGGTTGTCTTCCTTCGAGAAGTAATATCTTGAGGTCTTAATTCAAGACTCTTGTTATAATTACTCTCCTCTTTGAAGGAGATTGTTTGGTTTTAACAAGAGTGATATTATCATAAGATCCAATTTTCTCCTTGTGGGAACTCTCGTTGATTTTTTAGTGATTTGATTTGAGAAAACCGTTTGATAGCATTGTTATGCTGCTAGATTTTTTGTAAAATTAATCCCTGAACTTTTGGGCTTTAAAAACAACAACAAGGTTTCATTCGACTCTATCGGAAAGTGCAAATCCGTAGAGAGACAAGGGTTCTATCCGAGCTAGATTGTATCCCGGAGTTAGCTTGGCCATGATCCCTTACATGTTATTGGGAGGCCTCGACTATCTATAAGAAACATGATAACAACACCGTCTATGCTTGGATGAACTAGTTAATATTGAAACTTTAAGAAGATTAGAA
This sequence comes from Platanus orientalis, assembly GCA_025762735.1. NCBI lineage: Eukaryota > Viridiplantae > Streptophyta > Magnoliopsida > Proteales > Platanaceae > Platanus > Platanus orientalis. Next base: position 7,171 of record JAOXJP010083685.1, on the reverse strand, counting down.
AATTTGTGAATTGTGAAATTTGTGTTCTCTCCTACTTTAATTTCTGACCATCCCAAAACTCAACAAAAATGAACTTGCCCTATAACCAACTATGTGTGTAAGAAGCCATTAAAAAATTTAACCCTCATTCCTCCTCTCTATGTGTTTATTGGTTAGTGGTTTTAACTAGAGGACTAAGGGAAACTTGACCAATGTACTTTCCAAATGATGCGAGCAACTGGGTCTCGCTATTAGAAAGTTTTGAGCATATTATAGTACACTTATGAATTTTCTAAATTTCTAGACAAGTACTGGAAGTCAAATTTAAAGTAAATCAATCCAATGTTACATCTATAGCAAAGCATGTAACAAATTCTGCTTTAAGGATTCAACTATAGTTTGATTGATCAATGATGATTTGATCAATCAAATGATTTTGTGTAATAGGGCATCTAGTCTGAAGTTTATTTGAAATCTCTTATAATAATTAGTAATTTTAAAACAAACTAGGCGTACTTGGAAACTGAGAAGAAGCTCAGATTGAAGAGTGAGAAAGCCAACCTGACGAGATTTAGTTTGTTGGTGCTTCATGTGAAGATCCACTGTCCTTGAAGTGGAAATGTCGGGCTCACACTGTGCAGTAGCCAGACTCAATGTCCACCTCCACAGGATACACCAACTATCTCTCTTGTTCTACACCACAAGTGAGATCTACACTTCCAATGGAAAAGAGGAATTGTTGTTATGTGCACTGAAACATAAAATCAAAGAAGAAAATTTTGCAAAGCTATTTTCGTTTTCAATTCACATACCTTCTTTCTCTTATTTATAAGAGAAGATTGTTTGCTCTCAATAATCACCAATTAATTGACTAAAAAACTTAAATTTATTATTTTTAAAATTTAAGAGTCATTAGTCATTAGTCATTAGACAGGAGTTTTCTTAATGCCTGCAATATCTCTGTAAAGAGATGTTGGTAATGTCTACAACATCTCTATAAAGAGACATCATAGGATTCATTTGAATCTCCTTTAAATGTGTAAATTACATTTGTTTGCACCTAATTTTGGCCTAGGGTCTAAAGGTTTCTTCCGATAGGCAATACTAACTCTCTAGAATTGACCTTAGGCATCTTGGAAACAAAGGTGGTCAGACAACCTCCTATTTTTAGGTCAACTCCATTATTTCTTTATTTAGCACTCTAAACCCCCAATTTTTTCCTAAGAACTTTGTAAGACCCACCTTTTTCATCTTCCTATCCTTCCTCTAATCTCATAGTTTTCTAAAGGGTTGTCTCAAATTCAATCACATCCACACTAAAAATTACGATTTTACCCATCATCAAAGGTGGATTATTGAATTTCATCGTATAAGCATCAGATGACCAATCAAGTATCACAGATGCATCTAAAATGTCCCAAAACCTTGAAATATAGTGTTCAATCACAAAATCCATTGTATCGAGTTTTGGCGATCTTGACCCTCGATTTAGTCTTTTTCAAAATCTAATCAAAATACATATTGGATGATTAATCAGACATCATAGATGGATTCAGCGTGTCTTGAACCTTAGGATATCAGACATGACCTTCAAAGTCTATTTCTAAGCCTTTCATCGTACCATATCAAATCCTAACCATCCAATCTAGTACTTAGATATCCGAAATAAAAAAATGGACCCCACCATGATGATCAGTGCCATCAATTTAGTCAGGGTAAATAATTTCTCAAAAATTTTCGTATTTAGACAACAAGATTCTGTATAGGTACATCATATTACAATGCATTGTAACACATCAAATCAAAATCCTACTTTCCTTGACATGTGTTGTCACTTCTTTAATTTTTGGTGTGAGCATAACCCACTAATATCCCTTTAGCCTAACCAAAACTCTGTGACCAAACACTCATTTAGCCTAACTTAAAACATGTGTTCAAACGCCCCTTTAGCCTAACCAAAACTCTGTGACCAAACACTCATTTAGCCTAACTTAAAACATGTGTTCAAACGCCCCTAAAACCTGTACACAAACACTTCTTATTTTAGCTTAAGTCCAAACCTGTACACAAACATCTTACGTTGACAAGTCACATACTTGGCATGAATCTAACACACCTAAATTCACATCACATTACTCTTTTTGGTCCATGCCACATGCCCTACATGTGTTAAACACACTTAGGCACACTCCTATTCCACTTTTGGATTATTATTTACTCATCCTTCCATTTTAAATTGACATGTCATTGTCATTTAGACAAAGATGATGTCAATTTTGGTTCACCAACCCTCCCTTCCTAAAACCACCTAGCCACCTCATTCTAATCCTTCAATCTTTCTCCTTTTAATCCAATAAACTCCCTCATTCACTCTTATTTTTTTAGATGAAAGCTCACATGTGTCAAAAATAGTTAGCATACTTTCATTCCACTTTTGGATTCCTAATAACTAATTATTCCATTTTTAGTTGACATGTCATTGCCATTTAGGCAAAGATTATGCCAATTTTGACCCATCAACTCTCTTTTCCTAAAACTATTTAGTCACCTCATTCCAATCATTCCTTTTTTAATCCAACACACTCCCCAATTCACTCCCCTTTCTTTAGGTGAAAGCCCACTTAAATCCTATAAATAGGAGACCACCCATCTTTCTATTGACATTGGAAAATCCCCAAGCTCTCTCTCTCTCTCTCTCTCTCTCCCCCCCTAAACATGACATCATCTACATTGTTGTCTATTCAATTCTAGCATTAAGAAGAACATGATGTTCAAGTAAAAGAAGAATAATCATTCACGAGTGCAGCATCCTAAAGGTATGATCCTCCCCCTTTTTTTTATTATAAATCTTTCATATTTTTTTATATGTGTTGTAATGTTTTAATTCATTTTACATTATCTATGTGTTTTTACTTAATTTTTTATTTTATTTTCATAAATCTTCTGTACAACAACTTCATTTCTTTAGATTAAATGTTTTTGCTTTTAAAATTTTCATTAATTCATAAATTAATGTTAGATACTTGTATGCATAGATCTTTTTTATAATCTTAGTTAATGTTTATTAATTAATAATTTTTTTTGTAATAAAGATTTTAAATTTTATTTTATTTTTTAACTTGATTTCTTTTTTTTTATATATATAAGTATTATCTTGAAGCCAACACCTTCTTCCCTTTTAGAGCATTAATTTTCTTTTTATTATTTTTTTACTTAATTTTCTTATTCTTTCTTTATTTTTTTATGTTTATTAGCTAAACATTTTATTTGTGATGTTGATTCTATATTTTATTTTTGACTTAATTTTTTAATTTTTGTTTTTTATAATTTTTTTTGAAGTTATTACATTCAACCATTTTATGCCATTCATTTTTTGTTATTTCTTATTAATTAGTTATTTCGTTTATTCTACATCTGATTTTATTTTGAATTGATTTATTTTTATGATAAACAAGTTTTTTGAAGTCATCACGATTAGTCATCCCAAGCCATTCTTTTTTTTTTTTTTAACTTCGATTTTTATTTCATTTTTTTATTAATATTTTTTTTGTGTGTCTTAGATACCATTGTCATAAATATTGAATATAATTTTTTCTCTTTATCTCCTTCTTTTATCTTATTTATTTATTTTTAACTATGTTTGCAATGCCATGTTTCATGAATGTTATGTTGTCTTTTGTATATATATATATATGTGTGTGTGTGTGTGTGTGTGTGTGATTTTTTATTTAATTTAGCTACAAGAAAACAAAGCTCTAAGTATGTTTCAAATACTTTTTATTTATTTTTTATGTCATTTAGATTTTTATCCTTCATAATAGAACAACATGCTATGTTCCTTACTTGATAACTTTTTTTTATATATTCACTAATGCACATACATGCACTAGTTAGTAAGGAAACCATGTGCACAAGCATGACACTGCTTTCAAAATTAGACACTCTCAAACACGTTACATAGAAATATAGACCCTAAATTTAAATTGGTTTATATAAGTAACTGCATATGTGCGTGGACCAAGGTGTCTAACACCTTCTCTAGTCCATAACTAAACCACTAACCTAGAATTTTAAGTTTACCAGTTTATCGGGAGTTTGATATTTTCAAAAGAATTTTAAAATAAAATAATTTTGTTTTCAAAATAGATGTTCAGTCACATCTTTAAAAGGGTTGGTGGTGACTCCTTGTTATCTCACTTTCTTAAGAGGCCCACCCATCATACAAAAATCGAGGCCCACAACACTCCCCCACAAGATTCAAAACAAATCATAAAATAATTAGTTTACAAAGGACTAATATCATAAAAGAATCCAAAAGAAAGAAAGAAAATTAATAATAAAATAAAATCAAGATGTATGCATATTAATAATCCATAGTAATAAATTTATAGGCATCAATGTTCGAAGACTATGAATCAACCCTTGGCAAAAAAAAATATGACCCACGATAGCCAGGTGGACCTTGGGTCTATGAATCAGACTTTGCTATTGTGAATCAACTGAGAATGTCATTTGCACATCTTACTTATAATCTCTACCATTCCATCGGGTTGACATTATTTTGACCATGCGTCATATCTGGATGCATGAGCACTTTAGAGAACCCGTCGAAGTTCTCATAGGAGGCAGCCACACCCCCACACTCAAGTTGGTGGATTCATCAAATGTGTATTGCAACTAAACACATTACCTATATAAGATTATAAATCTATTAAAAGAATTTAAATTCATCCTTATACGTTGCAGTAAGCACTGTCTGCATCATAGAAGGGGCACAATGATAGTGTTAAACGAGTCACCTAATGACTTGTTCTTAACCATATGAACCTACTTTATGGGATCTCCAATCACATAGGTTAGATTACAATCACCATCGACTCATGATCTAGGATTTTACCCTATCCCCCTTGATGTCTCTTTCATTAACCCTTTAATTAGTGTTTTAGTTAGAGGATCTGCTAAATTTTTCTCTAGCATTACTAAATCTAGGGATATAACCTCATTACTCACAAGCTGCCTCATGATGTTATGTCTCAAGTGTATATGCTTATTTTTCCCATTATAGCTTCTATTATTTGTTCGACCAATTGCAGCTTGATTGTTATAATGTAGTGACATAGACGTTATCGGTCTTATCCGTAGAGGAACATCAGTCAATGGATTTCTCAACCATTCGGCTTCACCTCCTACCTTCTTTAAGGAAATGAATTATGCTTCCATGATTGATGTTGCTTTACACGTTTGTTTAATTGATTTCTAGGAAATAGCTCCACTAGCTAAAGTAAACACATAACCATGTGTGGATCTCGTATCCTCAGAATCCAAAATCTAATTAGCATCATAATACCCCTCAAGTACTAGTGGACTACCATTGTATTGTAGCCCCAAATCAATAATACCTCTTAAGTACTTAAGGACTTGTCTTGTAGTAGTTTAGTGTTGCTCATTTGGATTCGAGATATATCTACTTAACCTTCCTGAAGCATATTCTATATTTGGCCTCGTGTTATTGGTTAATAGGTTTAACATCCAATCACTTGAGCATATTCTTTTTAATCTGCTAGACCTTTTCTATTTTTCTTGAAATAGACATGACTATCATTCTCATTGGTTTCTCATTAGAGTGATCAAATCTTTTTAATAATTTTTTTTACATAATGAGATTAATTTAACATCAACCCTTCTTTTGTTTACAAATTTTAATTCCAAGAATTACATCTACTTCTTCTTGATCTTTCATATCAAATTTAGAATTTAGGAAATTTTTAGTGTTTTTGACCACTTCTATATCGATACCCATTATTAGCATATCATTGACATACAAGTAGATTATAACACCACTTTTCCCTAAAAACTTACTATAAACACACTTGTTTGAGTCATTAATAATGTACATGTTATCTACTAGTGTTTTATCTAATTGTTCGTGCTATTGTTTTGGTGTTTGTTTCAATCCATAGATTGATTTTATAAGTCTACACAGTTTATTTTCTTCACCTGGGACAATAAATTGTTTAGATTGGAACATATAGATCTATTCTTCCAAATCACCATTTAAGAATGTTGTTTTAACATCCATTTGATGTACAACTAATTTATATATTGATGCAATAGCAATTAACACTTTAATGGTTGTAGTCCTAGTGACTAGAGCATAGGTATCAAAATAATCAATACATTTCTTTTATTTATAACCCATGACAACTAATTTATATATTGATGCAATAGCAATTAACACTTTACTGGTTGTAGTCCTAGTGATTGAAGCATAGGTATCGAAGTAATCGACACCTTTCTTTTATTTATAACCCAAGGCAATTAACTTTATCTTGAATTTATCTACTGTTTCATCAGGTTTTAATTTCTTTTTGAATACCCATTTACTTCTTATAATCTCTGTGGCTAGAGGAAAATCTACTAGTTCCCAAGTATGGTTTACTAGAATAGATTCTAACTTATTATTAATTGTTTCTCTCCAAAAGGAAGCATTAGACAATGTAACCGCTGAAGTACAAGTAACATGATCTCCATCAACTACATGAAAAATACTCATATGGTATATTTTTATATTTTAATAGACATGTGATAAAATCATCACCTAAATCAGTTTTTCTTCTAATTCTCTTACTTTGCCTAGGTTCTACTTCACTTTATTTTATTATTTCTTTATTTGTTTCTATTTTTCTTCTCAATTGGAGTTCCGTATGCTCTTTTTCTTGAGTATTTGTAATTCTATTTCTCATTAGAAATAATTTTCAAAGAATTCAGCATCCTTTCGACTCTATTATAATATTTTCTTCCAATAGGTTATTCTTAGTTTGTCAGCACCGAAGTTTTGACTCAGGTCAATAAAAAGAATCAGATGGGTTCATTACAGCATGGGATAAGACCAAAGTCTAGATACCCTTGAACTTTGAATAGGCAGACATTCTCAATGGACATTCTGGTTGAAAACATAATGAGAACCTCATAATTCATCATCTTAGACACCTTGAATTTACCAACCTTCATAAGTCTTCCCAAATTGAAGCATTGAAATGTTGGCAAATTACCATTTTACCCCTGCACCTTTAGAAGGCCCAATCAACCCTTATTAAACCCCACTTTCCAACATCTTTACTACAACTCAGACACCTTGAATTTGCCAACCTTCATAAGTCTTCCCACATTGAAGCATTGAAAGGTTAGCAAA
>JAOXJP010083675.1:0-14905 GCA_025762735.1 Platanus orientalis | reverse complement strand
ATATATATGTGTGTGTGTGTGAGTATACATAAAGAGGATTATCCTTACACTAACTACAAGAGCATGGTCAACGACTTCTTCGTATGTCATCCCCTCCCAACGATTTCTATCATGGGGAAGTATCATCCCCTCCGCGATTGTTGTCGCCACCTCCTCACTCTCCACAGTAAAGTCGGCAATTGTCACCACCTGGTCACCCACCTGAATTCTCAAACACTAGGCAGAAGGATCCTCGGTAAGACTAGAGTTATCAGGAAAAAAAACATTTGTCAAAGATATGATTTTGAAAAGGCAAGAATGGCAAGGAAGCCCTAACCTGAGGAGAAGATTTATGATCTAAAATGGGGCAACCCAAAAGACACTGACATCACTGTGCATGAACAGATCAAGGTACCTTGAAACTCCAAGAAACATCCATCACCATTATTGCATCCAGAAAATTCTCCACTGGCAAGTAAGTGGGCAAGGCAATTGTGCAATCTTTCATAAAAGCTTCGAAGAAAATGCACTCCAGAACTGGAACCCAAAAAAGAGCAATAAATAGCCCACCAACTCTAAGTCACCTCAAGATCCCTCAAAGACCTCTCTCACCGAACGTATGTCAAATAATGAAGAAACTGACATAGTTCCCCATTCGTCATTGTTACACAAAAAATAAGGAAATGAGGGGCAACTATAGTGGGAAAAAAACCCACCAATTAGACTCCGCCATGCGTTATTTCTAAGCTAGGTTTAACCATGCCATGGCTCATTACAAACAGGGTCTCACCTTGGACTAGTCTGCTCTAAACCAAGCTAGACAAGATAAAGTCTAAAGGATATGCCAATTAAACCATATTTGTGGCATCCTAACATGTCATCTGCATGCAAACTCATTCTTCATCATGTCCAACTACTTGATATCTATCACACAGCATAACAAACTGATATTGAAGCTAAAGATATGATCAACTCAAAATCCACCAATGATTTTCACTCCAACAACTTGTTTAAAGGCAATGAAAGCAGTTCAAACTACTTTTATCTCAACCTCCCAAAATCCAAGAGATCTCAATCCCTAAACTAACGGGATCTAGCCTCATTAATCTCTATAAGAAGATCCACACACCCTTCAAAGGGGAGAGGAGAAGCAAACACACACACAGAGATAGATAAAAAAAACTGAGGTAACACAACTAAACCTCACCCCCATAAACTAAAACCCTACTAACTTGATCGTTGGAGGTCATTCAACAAATACCACACCGGTGCAAGGATCGTCCCAGAGAAGCTCTACTAACTATAGGTACCAATAGAGGTTGAACTAGACTAGGAGGAACCAAAAAATCAACTTAAATTGATAGTGAGGTGGAATTTTACCATCCACAATGATGATGACTTATCCTAAGATGTCAAAGCTTTTGTTGAACTCTCCAAGAAAAGTTCAAGCAGTGAAGTCAAAAGCGATGATAAAGGTGAATAAAACCTTCAGGAAGTTCATGATGAGCTTCTATTGAAGAGCAAAGAATTAGCAAATGCTAACTATAGCCTTTAAAAAGGAGAATAAAAAACTAACTGAAAAACTACAAAGCCTTGAGTCTCCTAAAGAAGTTGTTAATGAAGTTGAACAAATTAAAGAAAATGACAAACTAACTCAAGAAAATGAAAAGTCAAAAGAGTTAGTAAAATCCTTAGAAAATCAGTTAAAGGAAGACAAATATTTAATTTCTAAGGAAAGAGATGAAAAGAGGAATCTCTTAATCTCTAATGACAAACTTCTAGGAAAAATAAGACTTAGAAAATGAAGTTAAGATCCTAAAAGAATGTAAGAGGAAATCAATCAACCTCCTTACCCAATATAATGAGAAATTCAAAAGAATGCTTACAAAGGGAAAAGAGAGTGGAGACAAAAGATGTCTTAGATATGAGTTGGATGACTAAGCACTAAACTCTTCTAGTCAATCCAAGGGTGTCAAACCAATCTTTGTTAAAGGTAAAGGGAAAGGAACAACTTTCCTTAATGCACCTATGCATAGACCCAACATGACTAATGGAAGAAAGGGTCCCTCCAATGTATTAAAAGGCAAAGAAATGTTAAAAACTTCAACTTCTAAACATTCCACAACCTTTGTTAAAGAAAAAGCTACCTTTAATATAAAGAGGAAGAAGAGAGTGAACCCAAGAGATGTCATTTCTTGCACTTCAACATCCAAAGTCCCTCAGTACACATGCTACTATTGTGGTTTTTTGGGACATATGAAGTTTGAGTGTAGGAAAAGGCTAAATGATTGGAAAGTTCAACAAGAACTAAAACTAGAACTAAAAAGAAGAAAAGAGAAGGAAAGGAAACAAAGACAAGAATAACTATTCCAGAAAATTGAAAAAATGAACCTGAAAAGGAAAATAAAATTAGAAAACTCAAAAGCCTTAAACCCAAAAAAATCTAAGTAAAAAAGACATGGGTCAAGAAAGATGGCCTAAGGTAAGGTGCTTTATCATTCACACTTCTCTGAGAGCAGGAAGCACATCTAAATGGTATCTAGATAGTGGATGCTTTAGATATATGACTAAAGATATATCCTTGTTTAGCTCCTTCATGGAAGGATGAAAGGGAAGTGTTTTATTCAGTGATGGAAACACTACAAAGATTGGTGGCTTTGGTACAGTTGAAACACCAAGATTTCCCAAACTCACAAATGTCCTTTGGGTTCAAGGGTTAAACCATAAGTTAAATATGTGACTTAGGATATGCAATTAACTTTGCGAAAGATAGTTTTATAATAAAGGATAAAGGAAGTGAAAGAGTTCTTGTATGAGGAATCCTGACACATAACAATTGCTACATTGTAGAATCTGAAACCTCTACTGCATGTCTCTTATCCCACACTAATGAGACAAACCTTTGACATCAAAGGTTAGGACATGTGAATTTCAAGGACTTGTCCAGGCTAAGCAAGTAAGATCTTGTTAGAGGTTTGTCCAAGATTAATATAATTGAAAACCTAATATGTGGTGGATGTTAATTTGGCAAACAAACTAAAGCAGTCCACAAGAATAAGAACATCAATACTCCTAGAATTAGAATTACTTCACATATATTTAGTGGGTCCTACTAGAACTGAGAGTATTGGTGGAAAAAGGTACTTTCTAGTGATTATGGATGACTACTCTAGATTTACATGGGTTGATTTTCTGAGAGAAAAGTTTGATACTTTTGAAGAGTTCAAGAGAATCTATATAAGAATTCAAAATGAGAAAGAACTCTCCATAAAAAGGATCAAAAGTGATCGTGGAGATGAATTTGAAAACTATAAGTTTTATTATTGGTGCACAAAATTTGAAGTGAAACATGAGTTCTATGCTCCCAAAACACCCCCAACAAAATGGATTAGCTAAAGGGAAGAATAGGAAACTACAAGAAATGGCAAGTGTCATGTTGAGCAACAAGAACCTTCCTAAGAGGTTTGGGCAAAGGTAGTGAATACTGCTTGCTATATCATAAATCGAGTCTATCTGAGACCCAGTACCTCTAAGACAGCTTATGAGATGTGAAATGCCAAGAAGCCCAACATTAAATACTTTAAAGTATTTGGGAGCACTTGCTATGTTCTAAGGCATAGGAAAAATCTTGGAAAATTTGATTCCAAAAGTGATGAAGCGATTTTCCTTAGCTACTCCATGAGGAGTAAAGTCTATGGAGTCTACAATAAGATGACTCCAAGCATGGAGGAATCAATAAATGTCACCATTGATGACCATGTGAAAGGCCAATTAGAGATTATGGATGAACCTCAATTGAAACCTCAAGAACAAGTGTCTAAGAAGGAGATCTTAATTAAAGACTAGTGGTGAATCTAAGGATGAAGTAGTAGAAAGGGAGGAACATCCTAAGGAAAGAAGAATCACTTAAGGACACTCATCAAAATACATAATAGGAAATCCTCAAGAAGGAGTGAAGACAAGAAAACAATTTGAAAATATCATAAGTCACTTGTGATTCACATCTACAATAGAGCCTAGAAAAGTCAAGGAGGCTCTTGAGGATCCAGACTGGGTTCTTGCTATGCAAGAAGAGCTAAAGTAATTCAAGAGGAATGGTGTTTGGTATTTGACTGAAAAACCAATTAACAAAAACATAATATGTACTAAATTGATATTCAAGAAAAATCTTGATGAGCATGGCACAACAGTCGGAAATAAGGTTAGACTTGTGGAAAAAGGTTATGCACAAATTGAAGGAATTGATTTTGAAAAAAAACCTTTGCCCTAGTTGCTATAATTGAATCCATAAGGATTCTACTATCTATAACCTGTCATCCGAAATTCAAATTATTTCAGATTGATGTGAAGAGTTCTTTCTTGAATGAGATTCATTAAGAACAAGTGTATGTGAAATAACCCTAAGGATTTGAAGATCCACACCAGCCCAATCATGAATATAGGTTGAAAAAGGCACTCCATAGCCTAAAGCAAGCTCCTAGAGCTTGGTATGAAAGGTTAACTAAATTCCTTCTGAATAGCCATTATGATAGGGAGAGTGCTTACGGTTGATGTATGTCAATCACATGGGCAAAATATGTACTGGTCTATGTCTTGTAAGTATCCTATGCTCTAACAAGTTCAAGACATAAAGACAAGGAGGACCAAAGACTTGAAGAAAAAACCAGGAACTACCTCAGATTTACCCCATCAATAAAGTGTGAAAACCATCACCTTGACAAAGAAGAGGTTCAAGTGCTACAAGCCAAGGCATACCAAGCAAAAAACCCCAAGAAGAGTCAAAGAAGAGCCAAGTCACCATCTCCGAGCCCGAAAGGTAAATCGAATATAAAACTAAATTGGTTTTGTGTGGTTATTCTAGGAGACCCCCAAAGACCAAGGCTTGATCCTAAGAAGGCCTTACGACCAATATATGCCCCTAGGTGCAATTTCTCAAAAAAAACCCTAGTGAAAAATGAGCCGAGAAGTAAATATGAACATCTCAACTTAAAATAACCATAACTTTTGATCCTGACGTCCACTCGGAACCCACGAGTACTCAAAATAATATGCTCAATGAGCTCCTTCTAACTGGCATGATCAGGTTGTAATCAATTGTAGATCTCATAATTGATAACCGTGCCATCAATTATGAATCTTGCAATCAATTCTGACCTAAATCTAAGACTTCTAAAGCCAAGCCCCATAACTCGCAATCAGTTGCGATATAAAATCTAACTGTAATCGATCTGGGATCTCGCAATCGATTGTGAGGAAATTTTTGGAAAAATTAAAATATCATATCCAAATGCAAGATTTTCAAAATTTGAACCCCATTTTTTGAAATCTAAGGCTCAAAAGAGTTGCCTGTTTTCAAATATTCTAATTCAACGGTTTGGGGCATTCCTTACACCTATAAAAGAGAATTTTTTTCTTCTAAACCTAAGGATTCAAGGGGATTAGCAAAGAAAAAAGAAAGAGATTTTTAGGCAAGAAGAAGAGCTCTACAAGCTTAACTCTCTTTACACTTTCATCCAAGTTATCAAGCTTCTAAAGGAGAATAAAAGAGTCATTGTCTCTCTCTTGTGGCCACAAAGGAGGTTTTCTTTGCAAGAGAAGAGAGGAGGAAAGTCAATGATAGTTATTCCTACACTTCCTAACATTTAAACTCCCAACCTCAAGGTAGAGGTAAAGCTTTAACTTCATACCTTGGAGTTTGTTTCCATTCTAGTTACTTTGTGGTTAACTTTACATATTGTTTACTTAGACCACCACACTACTTGTGAATTCGTGGAGAAATATTTTTCGTGAGATATTGCCCTTCTTGTGTTTCACTTATATTTACCTATTCTAGAGGCCATAATTAGTTGTGTGATTTACTTACATGATTTCCTTCATTAGAGGCATTCACACAATCCCTTAGTATTAAGTAAAGACCATACACTTGGTATATCTGGCTAGTTGAGATCCACTCTCTACATTGGGACATTAGTTCCCCTACTTGATCGAATTGACATATTTAACTATTGAGAGCCACTATTTACATAGGGACATTGATCCCTTGGTTGATCATATTAGCATATTAGGTTATTGAAAGACACACTATATATTGGAACTTTGATTCCCATACTTGGACTTAAACTACTGCATTTGTTTATTAAGAATCACCTTGGTATTTACACCATATTTCCTTGAGTCAACGGTGGGAGACACCGTTTGAAGAATTGTAAGCCCTTGGCTCGGAGACAACCGAGGCTATGTTTACCGCAAACACTAAGCACGTAATTTAAGGTTCACTCATCGCTTGTAATCATTGTAGTTGATTAGTAAAACTAAGTAGTTAATAGTGGATGTAGGCCCCGATGTGGCCAAACCACTATAAGCTTGTCTCTTTACTATTAAGCTTGTAGCTACTCTTGCACACCATGTGTTGACAATATTCTTGAGTAGACACTTTGTAGCACACACACACTTGGTTTAATTCTAAGAAGACTAAAATTGAATTAAAATCAATTCTAATATCTCTACATGGGTTCAAGAAACTTAGAAATCTTATTCACCCCCCCCTCTAGGATAAACCTACTAGGTATTTCATTAACAAAATACTCTTCATAAAAAATAAGGAAGGACGCCTACTAATTGTTCAGATATATGTCACATGAGTTTGCCCAAACAATGAAGTTTAAGTTTGAAATGAGTATAGAGGGAGAATTGAGATTCTTCCTAGGATTGAAAATTAGACAAACAAATGAAGGGTAAGTCATTCTAAATTGGCAAAGGAAGTATTGTCTCAATTTAGTCTCAATGAAAGCAAAACTTTTAACATTTCAATGAGCACTAGTGATAAAATCACTAAACATGTGAATGAAAAGAGTGTAGACACTAAAGTATATAGAAGCATGATAAGAAATTTTCTCTATCTCACTGCTCATAGACCAGACACTTCCTATAGTGTAGGTGCTTGTGCAAGGTATCAAGTTGATCCTAAGAAATCTTAATTGAAAGCAATTAAGAGGATCATAAGATACATCAAGAGTAATATCAACCATGGCCTATAGTACCCATTTGATACCAACAATGTGATTGTTGGTTATTCAAATGCAGATTGGGTAGGTAATGTGGATGATAGGAAAAACACAAATGGTGGATACTTCAATGTTGGCAACTGTCTTATCTTGGCACAACCAGAAACAAAACTCTTTTTCACTATCTACTGTTGAGGGATATACAAGTGGATGCATACAGCTTCTATGGATGAAGCAAATGCTCAAAGACTATAGAATAAGTCAAGACATTATTAACTTATTCATAGACAATTCAATTGCAATCCAAATTTCAAAAGAACTAGTGCAACACTCCAGAACTAAGCACATTGATATAAGGCATAACTTCATTAGAGACCTGGTGGAAGAGAAAGTGGTTTCTCTGGAATATGTTTACACTGAACATCAACTAATAGATATTAAACTTCTTGATGCTTAGAGATTTGAGAACCTTAGAAATTTAATAAGTATGTGTGAGATGGCTTGAGGAGGTTGCTCATGCCTTAGCAACCTCTCAACAAATATGTATGTCTCTAAAAGCTAGTAGATAACAAATTCATTGAAAAATCCATCATTACCCTCTAAACTAGCTTAGTAACCTCCTAGGAAATTTGTATACTTTCCAAGGCATGACCTTGTGCTAAAGATGGTAGATAACAAATTGGACAATCTCATACACAACTTTATAATTTGGTCAAGTTGTACATCGTATGCTTTAATACTTCATAACTTGATAAAGCTTAGTTGTACCAATTTGTTAGATTATTTTTGCATATATAACCAAATTATACATCAAAGAACTCATAACTTATATGGATGTGGAGTTGGAAAGAAGATGTTGGTTGCCACTCATGTTCATAAAAGGAGTGGTTCATGAAGAAGCAATAAGATTGTTCTACAACGGTCTTGTGGAGGATCCCCATGTGCTCAATACTTTCAGCATAATTGTATACGGCGTTCAGGTTGAGATTGATCCCTGAGTTATTTCTAAGATCCTAGGTATTCCTAGGGTTGAAAGCTATTTCATCTTCCCGATCTCAGTACCTAAAAAGAAGAAAGAGATTGCTCAAAGGCTTTATGGCAAGAGTGAGCATGAGGTGTTCAACGACAACAAGATTTAGACTGGCCTATGCCACCAGAGAGCTCGTGTTTTGAACAAGATCTCCATGTAGAGCTTGTTGCCCACTTTCCACCAATCTGACATGTATATATACATGATCAATTTGGTGGATTGCTATCTCGAGGGCTAGAAGATTGATGCACCTAAGCTCATCTACTAGAAGATCGTCATGGAGGCAAGGGAGACAAAGAGGTCAACTACTCTCCCTATGGAATCTTGATCACCAAGGTTCTCAAGCACTTTGGAGTGCCACTACCCAAGGGAAGCAATGTGAATATTTTGAAACAGAAAAACAACTTCACCATGGCAACCCTTTAAATGATGAAGCTTCCGGATAGAGAAGGCCAAGAGGAGCCTACAGAGGAGGAAGCCTTTAGAGATCCTACTCCACCTCCACCCAGAAAGCCCACTCCTCTACCTAGAGCTTCACCACCTCCAACTATTGATGCTATTGCTTCATCATCATCTCAACCTTCTGTGACGACCCTACTACACGAAATCATTCAAGGACAATAGAAGTTGGCAAACAAGTAGAACAAGTTCAATGCCAAGGTAGTTGGGAAGTTAAACAAGCTAAGCAAGAGGATTACCCAAGTTGGTAAAAGGATAAGAAAACATGAACAACAAATGGGTACTATACCTCAGAGTCTTGAGGGGCCTCTTCACTTTGTTGAGCCAAATTTTTCTAAAGAATCTCCTATTAGGATAATTGATTCCGAGATGGAATCAGATTAGCTTAGAATTGAGTCTAGGTTTGTCTTTTGTGCTACATTGGAAATCTTTTTACGTAATTCACAAACCTTGTAATTAATGAAGCAATCAATAAAAAAATTTGATACATAATTTCTTCTCAGCATTATGATTTGCATTATTATTCTTCACATGTTATCACTTGACTTTATTTGGTCTCTCACTGTCATGACTATTGCAACTTTATTGTTTATGTAAAAGGGGGAAGGGGGAGAGTAAAGTAAGAAGTAGAGTATAAATGAAATAAAGAATTAAAAAGGGAGAATATGAGAGTACCTGGGTTTTCAGAGATCAAACCTACTAGAACGTTTTCATTTTAGGATCGATCCTAGAAAACCTAGGATCTATCCTAAAAGGAGAATATAAGAGTAAGGGGGAGAATAGAATATGCCTAATGAAAAATACTACTTTGAATGCATATGGACATTATGAGACATTCACTTGTTTATGTATTTGTTTCACATACTGTGTCACTATATGCTTAACCAAATGTCTTGTGAGAAAGGTATATGTAGTGTGATGTAGGTTATAGGTAACAAATCACAACTACAGAGAAGTCTTCAAGAAAAGAGCAATGTCTATTCATTTTGTAAAGATGTTATCTTGTAAAGTTGTGTTTTGTCATGGAATTAACAAAGGGAGAGATTTGTTGAGTATATTGTCAATTTCATGTACAAAAATGGATGTATGTAGTTGAGCTTGTAGTAAGTTTCATGCTTTGTAATGTTGTATCAACTTGGATATGTAAGTCCTAGTCCAAGTCCAAATCAAAGTCAAGAGTTGCATTTGAGACTAGAGATGGACCTGCTAAAGAAGAGACATGAACCTTCAAGTTTATGAAGAAAAGTCTCAAGAGAAAGAGTACAAGCTTCAACAACTCATCCTTTAAAGCCACACAAGTATACAAAGGTAAAGTGTGTGGTGTGAGTGTGTTTGACCAAACCCAGCCTAGGTGTTTTTAGAAAACCACCCAAGGACCTAGAGTGGTAAACTCATGCAATAGTTGGTCTAATTTATGCTAAATTTGTAAAACTAATGTTAAAGACTATAATGAGGGATACCAAGGTTGGTTGAACAAGCTCCATAGGTTCTAGACTCCCAGGATCAAGCCCAAGTTGTTAAACACTTTTAGAGGGCATTATGAACGTTTAGGATCTATCCCAAAAAACCCATAATCGATCCTAGGATTGATCCCAAAATTTTCAGGATTGATCCTAAGCTCCAAATTTTGAATGTTTTCACTCGAATCCTGCTAGAAAACCTTCCAACTTTAGCGGATATGTTGACTATTGCATATCAAATTTTATAAGGTTTTTAAAACTCTATAAAAGGAGTTTAATCCCTCGAAATGAGAGAGTCTCGCAACCCTAAGAGATACTGTGCTCATTTTTGCTAAAAAGTGTTCAAGAAAGAAGGGATTTTTATGCTTTAAGAGAGAGGAATCTCTCATCTTTGGTGTGTGATTGAGTTTACCCATGAATTTTTAAGCTTGATTGGAATACAAATCAAAGGAAATTCATGCATTAGGGCTTCAAACCCTCAACCCTCCAAAAGCTCCATGTTTTAGAGCCATAAAATGAGGTAACTCTACTCTTAGCTTTATATTTGTGTGAATATTAAGCCAAGTGCTTAGAACTTGATTATTTAGATCATTGATTTAGTGTGGAATTAATTGGAGTACTAGCCTATCTTATGGCAACCACATTCTTAATCACTAACCGTCTTTTATACAATATTTAAGAGGAAAATCTATGAGACCGTAATTCTTATTTGCTAGCAGAGATTGTCTCATTGTGAAATCATTTGCATATAAGCCTTCATAGGGCATTTGTTGATATTCCTCACTTGATATAATTTAAAGGAATCTATACTTTGCTTAAAATTGGAAAATCAACCTATAGAGAGGCATATGATTGGGAATTGAGTTTCCTACTATCTACATCATCTTTTATGTGATTGTACCTTCACCAGAGCCACCAGAGCGAATGGAGGTTTGTTTACACTTGTCAGAGCCATCAAGGGTGTATTGACAATGACAGGAGTTCACTGAATTGAGATTTGTTGTTGGGTTTATTAATTTTTCAGTAATAATCTATGAACTATTAATAAAAATTAAAGTAGCTTAAAGGTGAACTTTTGGACAGTGGATGCAGAGCTAAATTGACCGAACCACTATAAACTTTGTCTCTGATGTGATTGTATTGTCTTTCTTCGTTCAATTTCATATTGTATCTAAATTCTTTGTATGCATAAATTGAACAACCAGACATATCGCAAACTTGATATAATTCATTCATCGCACATCCATTAATTGGGACAAATCAAAAAAAGTAAGCAAATAAAATTGGTAGGGTTAACAATTAAAAATAATTTAAAAAGAAAAATTAGTGTAATTTTATTCACCCCTCCCCTCTAGGATTCCAAAACATTAAACTTAGAATTTCAACATCAATAGGCAAAGGGATACTTGTTGCTTAAATGTGGGATGCTCCTTGATGAACTAGTATGCCTTAGCTACCCACAAGCTCCAAGTACTTGGCTTTAGTGCTCCATGAGTTCAACCAAAGGTGAGTTCCTCTTGGGAATGTGCTCACCACAACCTCTCCTCAATAGTAGTAGTGATGCTCAATAGGAGAGAAGAAATGAGGGAGAGAGAAGTGTAGAATGCTAGCTATTAAAGCTCAATAATCTGTAGGCAATGGAGGATTGCATAGTAAAGAGGGCTCTCAAAATAGTATGCCTGTTAGCTCTCTAAAAAAAGTAACTTGGAGTGTTGAAGATCCTTACCCTAGATGGACAAAGTCCCTTTTATAGTAGGGAGTAGCATCCATGGCCTTAGGATAGGCATATGATAAAGAAAAAGTCATTTTTTGCCTTTGGATATGTAAAAATGGGGTTCAAATTTCGAAATCATTGCCTAAAATTTCATGATAAAAAATTTACAAAAAATGCCCTCCAAACCGATTGGGGGTTTAGAAACCGATTTGGGCTCCAAATCGATTTCGAAACCCATAATCTATTTCGGCTGCCTATCAACTCCAAATCGGTTTGTGATTTCACAATCGATTTAGGTTTTGGGAAATTTTTCAAAACTCATATTGAAACCAATTTTTGCTTATCGATTTGGGCCTCGAGAGTGCATGTACAAGATGTAAAATCAACCTCGAAAATCAATTGCAAATTTCGCAATCGGTTTTGACTGAATTTTTCTATACTTTTATTTGGGGTTGTAATCTTTAGGCTATCCTTGGGCATCTTGGTTTGGATATTCACAAGGACTCTAAACCACATTTAGATTCATTTTAGGACATACAAAATGATATGCATGCATGTGGTATACTTTCCTTGGTATGCCTTTTTCCCGTGCTCTTCCTTGGGTCTTGGTCCTTCTTGGCTTCATGAGTTAAACTTGTGATATCACTTAGGACACTTACAAGACTCCTAGCACTACCCAAATGCCCATGGGATTGACATACGTTAGCACATATTGATTGTTTTTATTTATTATTGTTATTCCATGTCGATAATTTCTAATATTTATATTTATTGTTGTTATTAATATTGCAGGAGAGGGAACCATTAAAATGCATATCACACACCCAAAAAATTAAAGAATGGGTACTGGAGGATTTGGACTTTCCAAACGAGATGTTGAGAGTATTGATTGATGGTTTTAGCCTTTATCCGTTGATTTCATCATCCTACCGATTTTTTAATAAGGTAGTGGTGTTGGCATTTGTGGAGAGATGGTATCCAAATACCAACACTTTTCACATGCCTTTCAGGGAAATATTACTCTAGACAATGTCTCGAGTCTCTTAGGGATTCTTGTCGTTGGTATGTCTGTCTTATCAAGTGTCGAGAAGCTATCAGACAGGGATGTAGTCATCTTAGTGGTTAGTAAGCTAGGAGCCTCACCCCAGTAGGCGGTGAAGGATCTTGCAGCCATTTGGGGTCAATTTGTGTGGATGAAGTGGCTAAGGGATTCTTTTAGCCAGGTTACTAACTTTAGTGATGGGTCCCAGATTGAGTGTACAACCAAGGCATATTAGTTATTTTTATTGGGTTGTATGCTACTATGCGATAAGTCCGTAACACGGGTGCCTATGATGTATCTGATGCTATTGATTGACCTATCGATAGTGCGAGAGTATACATGAGATGCTACAGCTTAAGCATATCTTTATCACTAGTTGGGAACTGTGAGTTGAGTTGGTGTTAAACAGATGGCAGGGTACATCACACTGCTTGAGGGGTAGATATATGAGTATTTTCCCACTTCACACCTAATCGTAACATATCTTATAGTGGGTACGAGCCGCGGGTGTACAAATGGACTTCTCGTAAAGATACTAAGCCGCTTGGGGATAATTTGCAGGCTTTGCGAAAGGCTATTGACACATTAAGCGTTAGTGAGGTATTACATTAAACATACGTTTGCTTACTTAAGTTATGTAGATTTTTACTTATTTGATATTCATTTTAACTAATTTTTGCAAGTAAACTAGACACCATATGATGATAATTAGGACCAATATCCATTTATAGATATTGCATTATATCATGGCATGCTAAAGTGCCTTGATGTGGTAGAGCCTTATCATTCGGACAGGGTATTGAGGTGATTCAACCGGGTCTAGTACATTTCTCCCCCTCCATTATCCTCATATCGAGCTGAACGTGGTGCCTTATCTACATAGTATCGGGTCGACTATCCGTACATTAATCAAATATGGCAAAGGTGGAGTAGCCACGTGCTATGCCTTAAGGAGCAATCCACTTCAGTTTCTTATCTTGTGAAGTGTACTTCGAATTACATGGAGTGGTATGCATGTGTGTCCCACCAATACGTGTAGAACCTTGAGTATTGATCCACCTATGCGGGTCAGTCATCTCAGAGTAATGCACCCTCTGTGTTAGTTGATCCACGTCTCAGATGTGCAATAAGCCTTATTGACCTTATTGTCATGCGTAGTCTTGATGGGTGGCTAGAGGGCATGCTCAATACGCTCCAGGAGGTTCACTAGATGTTTCAAGAGATTGTTATCGATCCAATCACTACTCTTGATGCTCTTGTTTCTCGCGATGACCGCATACACTTCACATGCTTTCACAAGCACCACAAGAACAAGCCGCATAAAAGATAGAGAGATGACATGTATTTTTATTTTATTTTTTGATGAAACATTTTTCCTATATTTGCTATGTCATTCTATTGATATGATTTATGAGTCAATTATATTTATCATCTTATCATTTTGTGAAATATTTTTGATGAATAATGGAACTTTTTTACAAAAAAAATTTTAAATATACATTGAGGAACCACTAGAAATACAATATGACCCCATCACTGGATACAATATACCACTATTATAAAAAAAATAAAAAAAATAAAACTACAAGGAGAATTCTTGGTTTTCTTGAGGAACCACCAAACACTAACTTCTTATTGATAATGACGAAACCATTTCTCCACCCAACATCGGCCACCCACAAAATATATATATATACATTCTTAAAAAAAAAAAAAAAAAAGGCTATGTTCGAACCTGCAAGTCTGAATAGAACTATTATGTTTGGACTTATAAGGCCAAACCAAACACGAATTTTTTTTTAATATTTTTTTTTGCTTCAAACCATAAAAAACTTTTCGTGGAGTGGTTTTCTTGCTTTGGTTTGATTCTTTAATGATCCATGGAGTGATTATTATGCTTTAAAACAACAATGAGTGTGGAGAGGGTTTGATCTTGAAGAAAAGAGGGGTTTGTTGGGTGAGAGTGGAGGTGGGGAGTTTGAGCATGGAAGAGGGGTGTGGGGTGTGAAGAGAAATTTGACTTTTGTGTTTTAGGTTAGAAGGGTTAGAAAGGTAATTTTAAACATGGGTACTAGTTGGAATTTTGAAAATTTTTAAAACTGGGGGGAGGGGAGTAAGAAAATTTTGAGGTGCCAATAAAAGCTCCCTTTGACATGACACTTTTTTGGATGTTCTTAACCCTCAACACAACACGTGTCAACTTATAATTCCTGTCTC
>JAOXJP010083665.1:0-14906 GCA_025762735.1 Platanus orientalis | reverse complement strand
TCTAAGGCTTGAAATTCCTCTGACATTGCTCTTCTCCAATGTAATGATTTAGCCGCTTCTGTGTAACAAGATGGCTCGACCTCTGTGGTTTCTTTGGCTATAAGACAAAGACATTGCATTGGTTTATGGACCCCATTTTTTGACCTGGTTATCATGTGATGAGTGTTCATAGGAGGAGGATTAGTATTTGTACTTGAAGGAGACAACTGTGGTACCTTGCTGTTAGGTGTTGATGAAGATGTGTGGGCGGAAGCTGGTGACACAGAAGTATGTTCGGAACACTGAACAGTTGTATTTTGGTGCTGATCTATCGGAGAAGACAACACTATTGAACTCGATAAGTGATTTGAATTTAATGGTTCGAATAAGTTGCCAATTGGGAGATCTAATGGCTACAAAATATCGTTGTCATGATCCACAATTAACGGCTGTGGTCTGTCATTCATACTTGAGATTGCACGTGGGTCTAATGACACTTGTGATTTGTTTGGAAATATAGAGACAAAATCTGACGGTTGAAATGGCATTTGCATTGATGAATGAGATTCATTCTTAGTATTTGACTTTGTCATTGTCAAGTCCGGTGAGTAGACCGGATTTAGTCCCAATAATGGTGGAATTGGCGCATCAGAACCACCAGATTGCGAGGAAACAAATGGAAATTGAGTTTCACGAAACAATACATGCCTACTTATGTACACTCGTCTAGAACGAAGATCCAGGCACCTGTACCCTTTTGTATTCGCAACCATGGATAACAAACACTACCGAATACATGCAAAAAATTATAGTCTAGGACTCTGTTAAAGAGTTTTTGAAACGGAGAGACAAATTTATTTATGGATAAAGGTTGTCGATTTTATTAAGTATACCGCTGTGAGTACCGCTTCTCCCCAAAACTTGATTGATGTGGATGCTGTTTGTAGGAGAACTCTTGTAGTCACAATTATATGCTGATGCTTCCTTTCGGCCACACTATTTTGGCAAGGTGTATGAGAACAAGATATTTGATGGACAATGCCATTATCTGCAAGAAACTTTTGAAACTTGGTAGATGTGAACTCTCCTCCCCCATCAGAGCGGAGAGTTTTAATTGATTGTGAAAGACTGTTTTCAATATGCTTTTTGAAATGAAGAAACATTGAAAAGGCATCGGATTTATTTTTTAGTAGATATATCCAACAGAAGCAAGAAAAATCATCTACTAGAAGGAAATAGTAATGAAATCCAGACATTGAAGCTACAAGAGAAGGTCCCCAGATGTCTAAGTGTACTATTTGTAAAGGAAAGAAAGTAACAGTGTTAGAATCTAGTAAATGTTGCTTAAAAGAGTTTTCTATCAGACAATTATTACAATTCATTGAAGAAAAAATAACTTAAGGAATACAAGAACGAAAAATTTTCTGTAACACTTGTGCTCTCGGATGGCCTAAACGATTGTGCCAAACCGGGGAATCACCTGTTGAAGCAGAGAAGGCTACGGATTACGGAAGGTGTTGAGGAAATCTTGTGGCACAGGGCTTTGGAATAGGATAGAGCCCATTTTTACTGGACCCACGAAATACCAGATGGTTCATTTCCTTGTCCTGGATTGCAAAGTTTTTGTCATAAAAAATTAGTCTGCAGTTGTTATCAGTAGCAAAACATTGAACTGAGAGGAGATTGGCTGATAAAGACAGTACATGGAACATGTTCTTTAAGCAAAATGTGTGAGAAGGAGTTAGAAGAATACCTGAACCGATGTGTTGAACATCAAGAGTTTGGCCATTGCCTACAGATACCTTTGATGGTCCACGAAATGGGCTATGAAGCGTAAGAGATGAAAGATCCGGAGTGACATGATTCGAAGCCCCGGTGTCCAAATACCATGAAGGATCGGGCAGGTCTTGGGCTGATGCCATGAACGCAGATGAGGGAGAAGACTCAATGTGATCTTTCTGTTGCTGGTATTTCGGATCAAACCTGTGATAACAATTTATTGCGGTATGGCCTTGCTTCTCACAAATCTGGCAAACAAGTTTTGGGTGTTGGTTTGAAAGGAACTTGTTCTTGCCACATCCACGGCCGCGACAACCAGAGGTCTTGAACCCAGATCGTGTAGAATCTTTCTCTGCTTTGTTCACCAAGAAGGCAGAAGAGACTGGAGAAGAAGACTCATTTTCTTGTGTAGTCATTTGTGGGTCTTCAACAATAAGGAGCTCTTGTAACTCCGACAACGAGACTGAGCTTGCTCTGGTCGCCATTTTGAAGCCATTAAATGTTGAAGGTAAACCATTGAGCATATAAAGAACTAAGTCTTTATCCTCAATTGGCGAAGAGGCTGAGGCCAATGTGTCAGCAATATATTTGATCTGTCGCAGATACTCTTGAATAGAAGATGACCCTTTTGAAATCGTCTGAAGTTTGTTCTTGAGATGGAAAATATTGGCTCGTGACAAAGATGAAAACTTCCGTTCTAATGTCAGCCATGCTGCTTGCAGTGCTGTGACAAACTGTGATTTCCATAAGAGGAAATTGTCACTAGTGAGCTTTACAGTGATTAAAGATGTTGGATTTGTGATAAAGGGCTGAAGAGAAAGGTTCTGTGTAGAAGAAGAGATTGCAGACGAAGAGCTTGCAGAAGAAGGGACTGAGGTTGCCATTAAAACTTAAAAAAAAACTGAGACAAAAAAGAAAGAAGAAGCAGGAAAGCTCCAGGGAAGAAACACTTTAGACAAAAGCAGAAGGAAGATGACGTAAGTCCTATACGGCTCTGATTACCATGAAGAATGAATTGGATAAAACCCAGAATACCTCACCTTGAGGACCTGGTGCCTTTTATATAATCTATGAAGAATCACTTTACAGAGAATATTTACAGTTACGAGACTTTAACAGAACCAGCTAATCCTAACCGTATTAGCTGAGCTAACCTATCTATAACAGCTGGAGATTAACTCCTTACACTTTGTTTAACTGTTTCCTTGATATATTCAATATATCTGAAACTTAAATGCATTGACAGGTTGCATGAAAGTGGACACCATTAAAATACAAGTATCAGTTGTTGACAAGAGAAACTGAAAAAAAAAAAAAAAAACTCTCTTAGCCGGCAACATCGCTAATCCCAGTTCAAGACTAAGAGAGAGAGAAAAAAATTGGAAAATCTATGTAAACTTTCTTCTAATATAGCACTTGTGCTTTAATGGCTAGTTTGAGTCTTTCTCTTGTTTTAATTTATAGCTCTTGATGTCTATATAACCTCATTTTTTGGTAATAACATAACTTCACTGGCTGAGTAAATTTTAAGTCCATCTATCTTTTAATACATACCCATTTTCATGCACGACTATCTTTTCCTTTTCCATTTTTCTCTTCTTGATTTTCCTTTTTGGTACTTAGACAATCAAGTGTCTGCAATCTTAAGAGAAATGATGAACCTCTATTGCTGTCTAAGAAAAGGTAGGATATTTAATTTCTTTCGGGTCTTCATGGCTGATAGAATTCGAGATTTTTTTTTCATGATGCATACTATTATTACTTACAGAACTCTCTGAATTCTGAAACTCTGAACCTATATACTAATAAAAACTAATAAATCTGCAGAAATAGCTATAAGATGAGAGCTGGTTTCTATTTTCCCTTCATCACTAGATGTTTGTGGGGTTTCAAATTTAGTACCCTTCTAGCTTCATTGATTTCAAAGTCCTTTTTTTTCATTATATTTAACAAATTTTTTAATGTTTGAATTCATAATTTCATACCCATTTTTTGCATGCTAACCTCTCTCTCTCTCTCCACACACACACACACATGATCATTTTACTTATGTTTTGCCCCGCAACGATAAGAGCTGATAATTATTTCTCCCTTGTATTTTCCAAACTTCATGATTTCTGATTCCCTATCCATTTCTCATGCATGAATTCTTAGCTTCTCAACCTTTCCTTTGAATTACAAGGTAATCAGAGAAAAACTTGTCTATTTCCTAAGTTTTAGGCCATTCTCGTTTTTCATGCACAGTTTTTTCTTAATTTTTAAATTTCCCTCTCAACTAACGAAGATAAACGTTTCAATTTTTTCACTCTAGCTAATTATCTAATCTCCTAACCATTGTCTGCAATTGTTCATACTTCATACCCTTTTCGTGAATTATTCATTAGTCCTTATTACCACTGTATTCTCTGTTTGCTTACTATTTTTTCCTGATAAAACCTGTTTCAATTTATACCATTTCCGTTCATGGACAATTGCCTTATTTCCTGATAAAAAGACAAACCCATTTCCCTTATTTCCTCCAATCTCCCTCCTTTATCTTTATATTTTTATTTCCTGAACTGTATAGTTGTATTCTTCTTTTAGTTGCTTTTTTTTTTTTTTTTTCTGAATAATTTTACTCACTGTTCATGTGAAAACATACAGGAAGGACAGCTTCATCACTCACAGAGCCTTCTGCGATGCCTTAGCTGAAGAGAGTGCAAGACTTTCCACAAACCCATTAACCACAACAGACTCAACAGAGCATCCTCTCCATCTCCACCCACAAAACCCAACTCCTCTCTTCCCCTTCTCAACAACCCCACAACAACACCACCTCCCAAACCCTCCCACCCACATCTCCCTCACCTCATGGGACCCACCTCAAAACCCAAACCCTAATCCAAACCTAATTCAAATCAAGGATGAGACCCATATCTATCAAAATCACCCAATCCCAAACATTGCTCCCTCCCCTTTTTTTCATGAACTATCACCCCACAAACAGTTGATCGCCTCACCCTTTCAACACCTCAATATGACCACCCAAACCAACACCAACACAGCCCACATGTCAGCTACTGCACTCCTCCAAAAGGCTGCAAACATTGGTGCAGCCACCATTACAGGCGGCGTACAGGCTCAATCAGTGGGTCACATGGCCTCATCTATGACTAGGTTGAAGATGGACGAGTTTGGAATAGTGAGTCAAATGGGTGCCGGAATCTCGCCGGAGTGTATGGGTTCCCCGTCGGAAAATCTTGCTGCATGGCAGAAAAGTGACCGTCTTACTAGAGACTTTCTGGGCCTGGCACGAGAGTATGCTGGTGGTGGCGGCGGCGGTGGTCGTGGTGGAGGTGGCGGCGGTGGTGGTGGTGGAATGAACGTCAATGTTAACGTTAGAGATCTGCTATCGTTCACGGAAGGGGTTGAGTTCGCACCTTATGGCCGTGACCATTCGCTTTTGAAGCCAGCTTGCTTTGGATTTGCTGAGCATGGCTCGGAAGCTTGGGGAGACTGTTGAAGGTGAATTGATGAGAGAGACGGTCATGTGGCTCTCGCTCTTGTCTGAATGACAAAAATGCACCTCAAGTTTTTTTGCGTGAGAATTACGATAATGCCACCCATATTTTCCTTTTGTTATTTAAGTTTTTACTTTTCAAGACCCAAGAGCCATACACCCTTTCATCTTTTCTTTCATTTTCTTTCCTTAAATAGGGTTTTCTTGTTCCTTTTTGCAAGGGCATAGTGGCATTATTGTAATTTTGTTAAGAATATTTATTATAAAGTTCAAAATCTTGGTAATGGTTTAGCCAAAATGCCTTGTTGTCTTCTGCTCCAAGCATGGATTTAAGGTTGTTGAAGATGCCAATTTGCTAAGTTGGTAAAGTACGGGGGTGTCATACCACATATCTAACCACATATCTAAGTTCAAAACCCATCTTCACCTACTAATAACCTATCATAAAAAAGAAAAAAAGAAGGTTTTGGCTTGTTTGGATGAGCTCTATAATGCATTTGAATGGTTAGGAGAGAGTGGGACTAGAGTGATACGAAGAAAGGGAGGTGAGAATGAGTAGGTTCATGGGGAGAGAGGATCATCTACAGTATTTTGGTTCGTACACTGCCCTTCAGCGCATGACACGTGTGTTCTAAAACTCCCACCTGTTTTGGTTACAAAGAGACATTCTTCTTAAACACGAGTTATGCCTTGGAACAATTCCTGAGAAAATCTTCGAACAATCTCCTAACTCTATTACGAAGGCTTAGATCCTTTCCTGGTCGTTAAACTTCTGCTAAATTCTGCCTATTTCAGTGGTTAACACAGGAAATAAAAAAAATCAAGAAAAATGAAAAATTGAGAGTTGAGAGTGAAAATGTAACATGGGCAAAGATCTGCTTAAGATGAAGTAGCATACTACATGAACTACAAAAACACATTTGTTGGTATTTTCCTCGAAATAGATGTTATGTCAGGATTTGGTGCTCAAGACACCAGGTGACATGGAATAAAATGGGTAAGGGTTAGATGAAATTTCAAATTTTCATCCATTTAAATCCAAATGAAGTCACCTGGTGCCCTGGACAGAAAATTTGCTCCATATTTTTTTCTTTCTTTTCGCGGTTAGTTTCTGGTTTTCTCCTTCATGCAATATGGTATCATACCGTAGGCATATCTCTGAACATGTAGCGATTATAACCCTATTCTTTTCATTCAAAACTCCCTCTTTTACATGTATGTGTATATATATATATATATATATATATATATATATGAATGAATGAACATATACAATTTTTTGTCATGCATGTGACTTCCATTTCATAATCTTAGACAATCATTCTCCGAAAAATTATTAGGATGTTGATTTGCATGTACAATACCAAACATAATATAAATGAAGAGGGGCAACCGAGCGTAACCCAGGTTTTCTGCATGGAGGACTGGAGGTACATATTATTCAAGTGTGAGTGCGGGGACCCATCAATGACGTGCTCTACATGGTCATCTTGTATGTGATCCCTACATATATGTATTCATGTGATCATACATCATGTATCATGTATGTATGTATGCATGGCAAGCACGTGTGGCAATGTGCAGTTTTTCAGTAGAGGCTTACGTCATCTATTTGAATGCCACGTACGTACGTACATGTAATGCACACACATGAATGCATAACTCATCATTCTATGTATGACAGATGTCAATACTAAAATACGCCTGATGTACAAGGAAATGACAACCGAGATGTGACTGAGTGACTAGTGAATTAACTACGTACGAGATGAGGTAAGCATGTCGGTGGTGGGCCCTACCCTTTATTTTTTTTTGGATAAACGAATGTACCTCTGGGTTTTAAACCCGCACTAAATCCTAGTCACTGTCGACACAAGGCAGTGGAGATACCCACTGGGCCTAGGAAATGTCCTTAGATATTCCTCCAGGATGCCTCTAATTTTTTTTTTTATTAGGATTAATGGTTATTTCCAGGCTCTTTTTTTTTTTTGTATTTTCAGGGAGAAAAATTCCATATTAATGGACATAAAGCTTTTCAGACATAATTTTAATCTGAAAAAGAATGGCCTAAACATAACCATTCTACACATATTTTTGTGATCAGGATTGGCAGTGTCTTAGGTTGGGGTCATACCTATGTTGGATTGAAAATTTTTTATAGCAATTTCGACTAGAATTTAATTTAACGGGGTTAGATCGCAAATATGTTCCGTTTTGTAACTTTTTATATATATAATTTCAACACAATCAATTGCGAAATGCTGTAATGTTGATTCGATTACAATCTCTATAACCTCTTTTTCTTTTTTTGGAAGGAACTACATTTACACTCAAATATTAGAAAAAAATGTCTGTAAAAGAAACGTAGTTAAATTACTTTTCCCGTACTTAGATCAAGTATATAAAGAAATATTTATTGTTTCAAAGGCACAGGAGAGTGAATCATAATTTCTTTCTTATAACATATCTATCAAGTCACTTTTTCTTCTTTCTATTTTTGTCACATTCTAATTTCAGAATCTTTTCAATTGACTAAAACTTTTTTATCATCATTTCTTTCGAAACATCAAGGAAAGGGAAATAGAGAAGATAATAAATTATAGGCTTTTCTAAAGAGGGATAGGGAGACTGTAAAACTGTTGTAAGAGTGGTTGGAGGGAGTCAATGCTGTATGCATAATGTGTTTATGTGTTGGTGGTCCGGGGGTGATACGTACAAATGACAAAAGAAAAGAGAGAAGAAAAAAAAGAAAAGAGTAATGAAGAAGAAGAAGCAGAAGAAGAAGAAGAAGACGAAGAAGAAAATGTCAACGGCTATGAGAAAGATGCTCAGCAAAACTTTGAATAGAATTCCCAGTCCTTTATCTTGGTGGTGCTTTCTTAAATTCTGTGCATGGCCCTCACCACACAGCCTTTAATCTGGATCATATATGGTGCAGCTTGCTTCATAGAGTATACACAGGGTCCATCCATTTATCGACCTGGATCCTTCCATTGGTGAACAACATTTACATCAAAAATCCCTTCTTGATCTGATTCAATCCAATCCAATGATCTAAAGCTATTCAAGATTTAGCTCCTGGCCGAATGGCTCGGATCAACCCATAGAAGTACGAGTTTTGGGCAACGGTCGGACCAAGAAGTGGCCCGCCAATTGGATTTTCAGGATTGATGAGTTTGTGGGTCATGTTTGTGGCCTATGGTGCATCTAGTTAAGTGATCATGTGACGACATTTCTCTAAAACAAAGGTACTCTTACTAGGGATGAGTGATCCCGAGCAACCCTTTAAACCCCAAACCAAAAGAGAGGTTGTTGTTGCTTGGTACATGTGCCCATCAATTGGACCATAACCTAAAATCACACAAAATGTCTAACCAATAGGCTGCCCCATGAGTTATGACCCTAAGCAAAAGTTATGGGTCAATGTCTAAAAAAGATTTCTAAGTGACAAAAAGGAAAGTGATCATTCTTGGTCCAAATTCTTAGGCATCTAGGAGGTGGTGGTGGGACGCCAATAGATTGGTCCATACGGAGGATGGGCATAATAGGCACCACCATATTACAAAATTTGGTATATAATTTGTACGTTATACAAAGGGACTACTCCCCCTTTAACTTGATTACTATTAGAGTATATTAATAATAATAATACCAATATAATGATATTTATAGTGCAATGTGGTTAACAAGAGATATAATGAATTAATAGACAACAAATTATTATTAATAACCATATGAAATTGTTGTTAATATTCAATAGGGAATGGGATAAGAGAGAAGTACCACAATGAGTTCGTTTAAAGATAAAACACACACAAAAAGACAACAGTTAGAATTATTATAAAAGTACCCATTTAGAAATCAGTTTGGAATATTCAATATTCAAAGGAGATGAGATAGAAAGAGAGGAAGGGGCCTAGGGATTACTAAAAGGAGGGTTGGGTACAATAATTTGGGATATCCAAGCTTTAGAAGGCATTATACGAAAAAAAAGAGCTTTGGAAAGTATATGTAAGAGAGAGGGAGAGAGAGAGGCCTAGGGATTACTGAAAGGAGGGTTGGATGTTGTGTTATGGGATATTCAAGCTTTTAGAAAGTATATGTTATTTGCAGGGTTGGATGTTGTGTTATGTACAATACATGCCATTTGCCTGCTAAAAAAGACAGCCCCTTTTCTTATCTCTCTGCTGCACAAACTGACAAACCAAAAGTTAAGCTTCCCTCTTCTTTTCTCTTCTTTTCTCCTCTCTTCTCTCCTTTTTCTTGCCAAAGCAGTTTTAGATCATCGTTCATTAAAGGGAATCTCCTCTCATCTCATCACACCTTCCCTCCTTTTATCTCTTTTCTTTCTTTTCTTTCCTTCCAAAACTTAATTATTACCGGACCCATTGCTTTTCTATGCTTTTTCTCTTTTCCCTCGGCTGCAAATCCCAATACACACTATAGACACCCTTTTATCCCCCAGCTCTTCAAGATTTAAATCACTCACTACTATGGGTGGCGATTCTTGACACGACCAATCAACCCATCCTTTGTTTGTTGGCTTGTCCAACCTGGCTCAAATATGGGTCGATTCTGGTTCCTTTTTCAATCACACCCGATCGATCCACCCTGGTCCAATTAACCCACCCAAATTTTAACTGTCCACAGACTGGTTTAAGTCCAGGTCGGGTTTGTGTTGTGAGATTTTCCATCCAACCCCCATATTTGGCACAACCCAACCCATTACCACCCCTCACCACAATAAGCATGGTAGGCATACGGATTCGTGTGTGGTGGGTTTCCTTAGATGAACCCGGGAAACTGATACTTGAGTGAGTGCATAAACAAATACTTCTAATTGTAATTACCTCAGGTCCCTTAATTTTTATTTTAGGATTCCATGCAAAAGACAAGTGTGCAACAGAATAGATGGTCTTAAGCATGTTGTTGTCAGTCTACTTTAGGCAAAACATATAAGGACCTTAAAGATGCCAGCTTGCTAAGTTGGTAAAGGCTGGATGTTGTACCAAAGGCCTAGGTTCAAAACCCGTTTTCACTTATTAATAAATTAACCATTAATGTCTTTTCTTATATATATATATAATCACTTTCCCCTGGATTTTGTGTGCACAAAAGAGGTGCATAAGTTATGTGCATGGACTGGGGGTGGACACATCAGTGCCAAAAAATGATAAGCACACCCCAAAGTGTAAATTACTTTTCGGCACTGATGCATCAGCCCCCTAGTCCATGCGCACAACTTGAGCACCTCTTTTGTGGGGCTCATATCACTTGGGTCTGCTGACAACCTTTTCATGGAGCGAGACCTGCACAACTGGAGGGATAGGCAGCCAATAATACATAACAGTAGAATGCTGCGGGTTTAGAGAAAATCATCTACAGTTTCAAATCTCTCAACAGTCCAAAGGGTCCAATCACAGCCACAAATATGGGTGTCATTTGACTGAAGTTCCAAATTCTAATTAGAATGGTGAAAAAAAGTCACCCACATTTGTGGATGTGATGGGACCGTTTGAGGTAGAAGGATTTTGATTTGTAGACAAACACATCTCACTGCCGGGGTGATTCGACCCCCTTGCCCTCTCTCCTAAGGGTCAGGACACCGCAGCCAGCTGGTAGGACCACCTGAGGTCAGCCTAAGGTAGGACTGACATCATGGGCCAACACTCACTGCTAAAAAGTGAAAAGCATCCCCTAATGTCAGTTCTACCTTAGGCTCACTTCAGTGGTCGCACCAAATCCAAGGTAGCTCCATATGCCCCTAAAGGCTGTGAGAAATCAAGCCATTTGTCCTTTTATGAGGGTGCATTGGAATATAGCCAATTTATTGGTACCTTTGAAGTTGTTTACCATATAATTGTATCCATTTTTTTTTTCCATAAATCTCGATTTAAGCACGGAGTTACATATCATGTCCTTCCGCTATCACCTATAAATTTTTTGAGATCTGATTAGCTCAAGCTGCTTAATTGTACTGCATGAACAGAACAAACATGAGTCTTCTGTCTTCTTGTGGATCTTTTTTTGTCTTCTTTTTTCTTTTTCTTTTTTCATGCAGTATGCTCAAATGCTTGAGCTGATTATTGAAGAAATTCCGCCAAACATCGTCCACCAACATGCATAGATTAGGCACCATGAATTAAGACTCGGCCAAGTCAGACTTTAGATTAGGGTCCGTGATTCTGCAACCACACTGACTCAGCCAAACTGTTTTATATGCTTCGAATTGGGAGCCTGTTTAAACCACTCAACACAGAAGGTGCCACAAATGAGGCAACAAGACATTATCAGTCTGTTGACTTTAAATTATAATTGGTAAGAGAGCACGATATATACAATGTTAGAAAAAAAATTATTGTTAACTTTTACCATTTGGTTTGATCTTCACTTCTTCCTGCCAATCGTGTTGTGCCACCTGTTAGACAGGACCTTAACAGGTCATAAGTGATAGTAAAGGATCCGTTCCATCGCAAACCAAATGGTAAAAGTTAACAATAATTTAATTTTCTACCACATTGTCAATAAGTAGTTGGTACAGATGTTGGGAAAGGCCTCTGATGGTGTAGCTGGGGGTCAGAAGGTATGACACCTCAACTAACTGATAGTTTGGATCCTGAAAGCCAGCAACACAAGAAGCAAAAGTAAATTTGTATCTCAATTTCCCATTAATAGAACAACACAGATTCTTCAAGACATTCCAAAGTGGGATCATGAAGTTTATTTGTATAAAATTCTGAAACTAGGAAAATGGATAGTTTTAATACTTTCTATAAGCTAAGATTGTTGGTTTTATTTCAATATTTTTGGTATCAGACAATCTAATAAGTTCACAGCAATGTAATAGTACACAACCACTAAATGCACGATTTTATAAGGCTGTGTTTGGCAGCCACCAGTAATGAAATCATTTCATTTCAAATTCCCAAGGCATTTGAAGCTATAATGTGATGGTTGAAAATGAACTCATTTAGATTTATATTGATTTGTTAATTGATTGATTTTCATTCATCACCCAAATATGAAGATAACATAAATCATTTCATTTTATAAAATAACCTAAGATGACTTCATTTCTAATTTTAGTTAACAAATCAGTATAAATCTGAATGAATTCATTTTGAACCATCACCACCTTATTGCTACAAATGCCTTGGGAATTTGGAATGAAATGATTACATTACAGGTGGCTGCCA
Source organism: Platanus orientalis (assembly GCA_025762735.1). Lineage (NCBI taxonomy): Eukaryota > Viridiplantae > Streptophyta > Magnoliopsida > Proteales > Platanaceae > Platanus > Platanus orientalis. Next base: position 2,453 of record JAOXJP010083665.1, on the reverse strand, counting down.
AATACGCACTAAGAAAATAAAACAATTAATAATGCTGTTTTTCATACAACAACAAACGTACCAGAAAATTCATTGGGCTTGATGCAACTTATGGAACCAGCAATATGATTTCACAGAATTATCAAGCTGAAATAAAAACAAGAGTTAGAGAAACTAATTTATGCATGTTTGGCTGTGGTAATCCATTATCCTTGAAAAGGATTTTGCCGGGCTCTTTCCATGTAGAAGCCTGATCTCCAAGAAACACCAATCCTTTCTAGTTGCTCTGCACAGAGTGGAAAGTCCACAGAGAACGATGATGACGGTTCATGGTGTATATACAGTATACATAGACACAAAACGATGGAGATAAAAGGGACTGAAATCTCTGAGATGAAAAAGACAAAAGATCAAGATCAAGATGATAATCTTTGGTAGTATTTTCCATCTCTGAAGCGGCTTATCCATGTCAACTCCTCTGCTACCACTTTCCACTTTGCAGAAACTGTAGCCATTTGTTAGGGCATATGAGAGGAAAAAAACCATATGTTCTTCAGAAATGAGATCTTCCTCGTTTAAGATTCCGACTAAGATCAAGATGATACTTATCCCAGTAGTTTACATTATGAAAGATTACCATGGTGTTCAAATTTTCAAATATTAGAACCATTAATGAACATCATTTGGAGCACATTTTGATGGTTTGTTGTTGTCATAATATGAATGATGATATTAAAAACATTTCAGGTTGTATTGTATATCTATTATCATTTAGTATTCTATAAAACCAGAATAATTGATTGCATGGGTTTACCAAATTATGGAAAAGATTAATTTTTTCTTTGATAATTATTGTTACACATGTAATCTACATTTGAAATAATAGGCAAACATGTTGATTATTTGGCCCCAGGACAGATTGCTCAACAGGTGAGTATAAAATTACCTGGAGTACAAATAACTTTTTCCCATTCTTGTGTACATGAATTGCAACAAAATGTTGGTTAGATAAAACCATAAAATTCCTGGCAGATCTCATTCTTGAAAGCAACAAAAATAAAAGATGACCTCTACCCAATTTTTTGAAACATGTATGGTCCCTGCAAAGAATCAAAAAGCTGTAAGTGGGTTTCATGTGCACTGCTCTTCTTTAGTGGTCAATTGATCCATCTCATCAAATTTTTGCATAAGGATTTCTGTCCCCAACAATGAAAGCATATGCAGGATTAAAGTCTCCAACCGTCATAGGAAAATTATGCTGAAAAAGAGTGATAGAATTTGAAATTAAAATGGTTTTGTATCTGTAAAGAGTCAAGACAATAGTAAAAGAGTACACTTATGAGAGAATTAATGAGGTTTTATAGTGGAAAAAATTATAAATATAAAAGGCAAGCATCTATATTTCAAACATTACATTCATCTACAAATAGCTTTCATGAAATAGTTGACATAACAAGCAATTTATAATAAGAAAGGATCTACAAATAAGACAAAGATTTTCAGAACAGGGTGAAGAAGACATTACATGACCCCACATCAATAATTCTTCATCCAGTCACAAAAGACTTTTAATGTAATCGCCACTTTAGTGGCCAGCATGTGTGGTTGATGGAAAATCAGACTTAGAATTGCATATAGAACACATTATCAACTTCTCCTAATTTATAATTAATGAAAAAGAGACAAGTGCCAATATATACTTCTAACATTATATTGTTCCTCGTGACAATGAGTGAGACATATAGAACAAATTATCCAGATCATCCCTTGACAACCTGAGAAAATCCAACCCATCATTAACAGACAACTGACTACTTGAGAAAGAAATAGGCCTCAAAAGTGAGTCTAATTTCCAACATGGCTAGCAAGACATTTTGAAGTACAAGTGGTCCAATGTCCCAAAGGATGTTACCAATGGGGTCATCTTCATAGTGAAATGAATCAGCTTTTACAATATTCTTATATTCACCAGTCACATTAACAACTGAGTTGTTATCAATGGTGGATTCAACTGGTTGACGTTGACCAGCAACAGTAACACTCCCATGACCTAAAGATACAAGTTCATGAAGAACCTGAAGTGTAAAGGCCCCATCTGGTGCAAGATTATCATCTTATTTTGGTTCTTTGCTTTTAAGTCCTTGCTCAAACACTGCTCATCCAAATCATGGTTTTCAAGGCCTGACTTTAGCTTTGGCAGAACACTGAGTTTCCAACACATTAGACCTAGTACAAAGATGTACAAATGTTCTGCCATTTTATCAGTGAAATATTAAGAGGATTCTGATGGCAAGTAATCTTGATGTACATTGCATTCATCAAAAAATATATATATCATGATGTACATTAAGATATATAGTGATAAAAGATATTGTTATAAGAATTGGCAAAAGACTCAAAATATAGAAGACCTAGAAAAATATAAAAATGCTAAAAAAGAAGCTAAGAAAGCTGTAAGCGATGCAAAATTCAAG